>CABFVX010004778.1:10036-30702 GCA_902151425.1 Timema shepardi
GGGGGGGGGGGGGAAGGGGAGGAGGAACCCACTTGAGACCTTATAAAATAATCCCCCAAACATTTTCAGCCTCTTTCCATCCCAGACGCGTCTAATTAAAAATTCCCTCGCCCCTTTCCAGCCAAATTTCACCTTTTGTTTCTCCTATTTTAAACTAAGTATTGTGCAATTTTCGTACGAGTTTGCAAGTTATGTTAATCACAAATTAAATGTTCACACAACAAATATCTGTAAGTGATTGAAATGCATGTTATGATATTTACTTGAGACATCAGTTTAGGTCGAGAAATGTTAAACATGTTTGTAATACAATATTTTGTAAATGTTATTTAGTGTCTAAAGCTATATAAATATTGACAATATATTACTTCTCAACATAAAACATATTTTTAAGTTAATCTAACCTCTAAAGTGTATCGCAATGATTGGTGCACCATGTAACGGCGCGAATATATTCACCTTGACAGTTTCTCCTCTCGGATCCAGATAAGAATAGGATCCCCTCACCGTACCGTCACTGTTCCTAGCTTCAATCCTGGCTTGGTCGGGTGAGGTGTAGCCAAACACAGCCCTTCCAGCGCCATCTTGGGAATGGAACTGGCTCGCTTCAGCCTCCTCTTCTTCCTCTTCTACTCCGAACACACTATCTGGAGTACGAGCAGAGTAGATAGGCTGTGGTGCTTGGAGCAGTCCCACAGCGCTCGGCGACAAGTAGAACACTTGAAGAGGATACGGTGGGTTCTGACAGCTCACACCCTGAAGTAAAATGATAGTTGGAAATATAATTTAAGTTAGTGAAATTTTTCCCCCCCTCATTTATCAGAGGTATTTAATGTACCCTTTCTTAAATGACTGATTATATCAGCACACGAGAATGTTTATGATCGAGAGTGAAAGGCCCTATAAATTTTGCCGTGAAAGATATTTTCACATACCTTTCAGGGTTCTTTTACATGCCACAAACTACATGAGACCGATGGCTTTACTTCCCATCCGAAAGAAATTGTGCTACGGATTTTAATCGCTCAAGAAAAATCCGTCAACCTCCGCTGAGTTTGAGTCCACGAACATCGCCGATGTTGACTGTTAAAACTGTACCAAATATAAATTTACTGTAAAATATCACTCCACGCTTGTAAAACAGATGTTTTATTTGTGATTTGAGTATAACTGCCCGTACGGGCTTGGCTTTCAACCGGCGGCACATTGGTGTGCCCCGAAGGGTCAGGAATTGTGCCGCGAGGGTTTGAAAAAAAATAAAAAAAATAAAGAAGTGAGAAATATATTTTAGGAATAAATATTTTATTTTAAAACCCATGATTCACATTATTTTTAAAAATTAACACAGAATTTTAGCTACTGAACTTTTAAACACAAGTTTAATACTCGTTATTTTAATTATATAAAAGTGACGATGTAGCTTTACAATGTTATCTACTTGCTCAGTGTGACGTGAGTTTAAAGTCTCTGGCTTACACTAATGAAGTAGTGAAAAGGAATTTAAAGTTTAAAGGAAATATATCTACATTTGTGTGAAAAAAGATTGAGGAAAAAACTCCCTCAGCACAATCGACCTCCTCGTCACAGGCAAACTGGATAAAACGAGACTGACTTCTTTAACAACGTGCCCACCGAGGTGAGTGAATATGTACTCCATTCACTGTAGGCATTACTCTCTGAAAGGTCTTTATTCCTACCAATATCCTACTATATAATAGACTTCTGGTAGGGAAAAAGGCCTTTCGGAAAACAATTCCTACTTTGAACAGACTTTATGCTACTTTGCACCAAATAACGAAATCCTTCTTATTTGAAGAATAATGATAGTTATGTTTAGCACTGCGTCTTAGTACCGGTTAAGGTTATACGCTTTAAATACTAGTAACGCTAATAGGTTAGGCTAAATTCAAAGGAAGTGAACCCACATTTACGTGGATGGAGAAAGGTAAAACATTTTGTAAAAAACATCCTCAGTAAATCTAACGGTGATTCAAACCTAGATCTTCCCGCTATCGGCAGTCTAGTCTACTGCGAGAGTAGCGCCTTAGACCGTGCGGCCACCAAAGCACGGTTTGTAACTATTTATGAGCTATGCGTGCGTCTAATCACTGCTTTAATCAACTGGTATTTGACTTGTGAGCAACAATTGTAATAGTTTTAATTAAATACGTCTCGATACCGGGTGTTCTCTATTCCGATTCTCGATTCCGGTTCTTAAGTTCATTCTAGATTCCTAGATTCTCGATTCATTTTCTTGAATATTTCCTAATTCCTTATTTTTACAAGCATCCAACATAATATACGAGTAAAAATATATTTATTCAACTTTATGGCATAGCATAGCATGGCAAAAACCATTAAATGGTAATAAAAACAATTTTAAATACAATTAACTTTAGTTTTAACAAAGAAATTATCCGTTTTACCAAGTATTAAAAAATATTACGCATAAGTAATACAATAATTAGGATTTACAAAAGTAAGCATGTATTGTTACCTACAAAGAAAGCCTCACCGAGTCAAACATTTATAAGTAATTATAAAAAGGTATGATAAATAATGGCTGAGAACACAAAACCTTTAAATTCATCAAACATGGCTGTTAGTTTAGCTAGCAAATAATGCAAAATAAATTAATATAGAGATAATCGACAACTAATTATTCTGAATTTACCGTTTTCTTAGTATCCAGTACTTTCATTGAGAGCTTAAAATTAAAATATCGAGAATCGTAATATTGTGATCGATTCTCGAGTCTTTCAATACCAGTAAGAATCGAGGCTATCGAAGTATCGAAGAATCGAGTTTGACATCCTTAGTTTTAATAAATCTTACAATCAAACATTAATCTTTCTTTCAATTCTGCAAGCGTTTGAATCCAACAAAAACAAAGAAACCTGTTTACCTGCTCTTAATTTTTAATGGTGGTTCGGTGTTGTCAGCCAGAACTGATCAGGTTTTACACGCAGCAAGATCGTGACATTGCAACCTGGTTTTTAACCTTCTCTTTCTATCTCTCTCTCTCTTGCCTTCTTTTTTGCTCCTGGCTTTGTTAGAATCTGGTTTTGAAAAGCGGCCGCTCTTGATTGACCTTCGAAGACCACTTACATATTTCAGAGTCATTGCCATGGCCAACAACATCAATATTCAGAAGGTTCAAAAAACATTCCAGTCAGGTTTACATGGAAATAGAACGTACATTTTAACAACAGAACTAATTGGTTGAAACAAGCATCAATAAAATAGCTGAATATACACGTGAAGGTTTGTCGGCAGAGATAAACTGTATCAAATAATCGCCGGATAAATTTGCTAATAAAAGTATTCAGATAGACCGAACATTACCTACTAACATATCGATATATTGTTTTAGAATATGTATCCAACCAAATTTTCTGTACATGTGTGTTGTTTCAAATGATTTTTCTTTAAATCTTGTAAATCAACGATGAACTTACGGAATTCTGAAAGATATGACCAATAGTTAGTTAGAAAGTTATTCCGACACGTTTGATGTCCATTAAAATATGAACGCTAGTGCGTTATTGAGCGTTTCATTGATGGGTTACAAAATTATAAAAATACGAACCTTCAAATCGAAGGTTCTAAATTTTTTTCTGCGACCTATCTGCTTCTTTGAAATTTATTTTTTCAATAATTGGTCAATTCTGCATAGCTATTATTTTTAATATTTTTATTGGTATATTCCGGGCATGTCGTTTTCCACAAACACTGTTTATTTCTATATAGCTCAATAACACCACTTAGAAACTATTTTTGACGCCATTTTTAATGTAAACCCTTCACTAAATCACGCGAATAATCTTCGGACAGGCACAGACGCTTGCAGACCCTAATCAAAAGGTCTTTTCGATATATCGCGAGCTTAGAATCGATACATGTATGTGTGGAAACTTACCAATATCTTCAATAAGTCTGTAAATATTTATCGATCATCAATATATCTTTTAAATTGTGAGAAGACACTAACCAAAGAATTTGTCTGTACAATTAAGGAAATCTACCGTTAAATTGCTCGAATTGGCCGAAAAATCTTCACGTGAACAGCCAGCTATTGGAAGACAAGGGGCTGCGTTGTACACTAGAATGGTTTATTTTCATTTTACATTTGTCGCCAGTTAAACTTATCTTTTTCTATACTAATATTATAAAGAGGAAAGATTTTTTTTTTGTAATGGATAAACTCAAAAACTACTGGACCGATTTTAAAAATTCTTTCACCAATATAAAGCTACATTATCAGCGAGTAACATAGGCTATATTTTGTTTTGAAAATTTAATTGATTCCTCATAAAAATGTCGATAGTCACTCATATTTTATGGTAGAGTCTATGATGATTCTTCAATATGTGTGTTGAAAATAATAATGCGGGGAGGGGGGAAGGGTATAGTAAAATATAAACTCGCTTTGCGTTCTACAAGCTGTTTGGGTTATACGCTTATGTACTAATTACACTAATGGTTTTAGGGACTAAAGAGGTTATATTTATAGGAATGGTACCCAAATTTGCGTGGAAGAAAATGGTAAAAAAACATTTTGGAAAAACCATCCTCAGTTCACCTGACCGAAATTCGAACCTCGTTCTCCCCGTCATCGGTAGTCTAGTCCACTGCGAGGGTAGCGTGTTAGAGCATGCGGCCACCCGAGTCGGATTGCATGGTTTTATTACACTAACCGGTTAGGGATGAGAAGGGTAGAGTTATTTGAAGGTGTGTACCCTCATTCTCGTTTGGAAAGAGAATGGGAAACGATTTAAGAACAAAGCACCTTTAGTATACCCAACCAGGATTTGATCCCCGGTCTCTTTGTCGCCGGCAAACTAAAATAAATGGAACGGTTGGTGGATTGGGCACTTCACAGTATCTATACACTAGAGTCGCGTTTATCTGGCCTAAAGTTGCAGTATTCCGGGCCGGATAGCGGGAAAGCCGGATAACACGGGATCCGAGTGTAGATAATTTTCAGTATAAGTTTGCATTTAACTTTGATTTAATAGAATCTTTCTATTTTCTGATTGAGCTGTAAAATAGGAATACAGTAATTGTATGGAGACAGTAAAGATTAAACGAGAAATATTTTTTTAAAATATTTACTATACAGTACTTTATTTTAGAAAAGGAATATCGGCTACAAAGCAAGAATAAGTGAAAACAGACCATCTAATGGATCCCATTTTTTATTATTATTATTATTATTATTATTATTATTATTATTATTATTATTAGCACCGCGTCTTACTAACCGTTCGGGTTATACGCACTATACGTTAATGTGTAATGGTAGGGTGATTGTGAGATAGGGATAGACACTAATGTGGTGGACTGGATAGAACGAGCTCAAGATAGGGATAAGGTGTAGTGAGGTGGACTGGATAGAACTAGCTTAAGATAGGGATAGGGTGTAATGATGTGAACTGGATACAACTAGCTTAAGATAGGGATAGGGTGTAATGAGGTGGACTGGATATAACTAGCTCAAGATAGGTATAGGGTGTAATGAGGTGGACTGGATAAAACTAGCTCAAGATAGGGAAAGGGTGTAATGAGGTGGACTGGATATAACTAGCTCAATATAGGAATAGGGTGTAATGATGTGAACTGGATAAAACTAGCTCAAGGTAGGGATAGGGTGTAATGAGGTGGACTGGATAGAACCATCTCATGATAAAGATAGGGTGTAATGAGGTGGACTGGATAGAACCAGCTCATGATAAAGATAGGGTGTAATGAGGTGGACTGGATAGAACTAGCTCATGATAAAGATAGGGTGTAATGAGGTGGACTGGATAGAACCAGCTCATGATAAAGATAGGGTGTAATGAGGTGGACTGGATAGAACTAGCTCATGATAAAGATAGGGTGTAATGAGGTGGAATGGATAGAACTAGCTCATGATAAAGATAGGGTGTAATGAGGTGGACTGGATAGAACTAACTCATGATAGGGATAAGGTGTAATGAGGTGGACTGGATTTTTTTTGCCAAAACAAATAGAATATTGCCCCAGTACAATCATATAATTTATTTTTCTTCCCATGATGACCACAAAATTTCATCAATATTTGTCATGGTTGTCCTGAAATTTAATGACAACTATTATCTTTTCATTTTAAAAGTTTCACATCTAACTCCGCGTAGCTCACGTCAGATATTCAACAACTGTTATTATATCAACATGTGAATAAAATTAAACTCTTTGTTTGTACTGTAGAAATATTTTATTTATTTGGCAACAAAAAAAAATTGTTTAGCTATAAAAACAGCATAAACACTGAACTTTTCTTGCTCACTCCCACCTAAATGATACTTATTTCTTTGTTCACCATGGAAGAGTTAAAAAAAGGTCACACGTAGATAAAATACTATACGAAATGTTTATAACGACGAAAAAGATTTGATGACATTAACTCACCACCAGTAGCAGCACTAGTAGCAGCAGTAGAGGCATTGGGCGGTCGACCATGGTTAGAAGCTTTACACTAAACACTGATTGACTCAAGTCGGGCCAGAACATGTTCGACATCTGCTAGAGCTTCTTGCCTGGTTGCTTCCTATTGGCCGACAGAATATCTGCACCACCAAGTGTTAATGTGCTCACCCCAATGACCTTCACCCCGGTCATCGACTGCTTGTTAGTTGTTACTCCAGAGGCCGTAGCAAGTCCACATTTCGAGTAGCACAAAATAAACAAATATTATACTGAGCTAACGACATATTCTGAAAATATTAACCAAGTGGGGTGGAACAAGTGTTTGGTCTTCTTTCAAGGTGACACTGCAGCTATTAACCAGTGGTTAAAACTTAACAAACGAAAACCAAGCGCGTGTGAAACAGTCAAATAAAATAGATGTAAATAATTTAACAAAACAAATAAATAATTAGAAAACAAAATAAAATGAAGGGAAAATAATAAATGAATTATGCTTTTAAGACATTAAATATGATAACTAATAGGTTGACCTGTGTTAACAATGGTACCGTTTCATTACAAAGTAGTTTTTTTTATGTGCGTCATGAGCCATATTTCGAATTGAGCACTATACATAAAAAAAAACAAAGATAAAAACTTTAGACGCTATTCCAAGTTTCTACTTTGCATTTGTTTTAAATTAATATTCATACAATGTTTAGAGGTTGTCATGCTTTTATATTTATCCATGAATATTGTTCTTATGTCGTAGTCACTATAATATTTGTAGGATAATAAATACAATTTAATACTAATGCAACAATCAAGAATGTAAGTTATTTTAAAACATAGCATCTTTAAATGTATTATATTTATTATGGTGTGATTCATACATAAGTCAATTACTGTATCTGTCTTTTTAACTCTTAAAGTAGATTCTTTAAAAAATTAAAAATAATAAATATCAAACCTAGTTGTAAACCATCCATAGTACTAGGCTATTTGATTTTAAATAAGTGTAAATAAATGTATGACGATGATAAATTTTATTTATATTATTCAAAATGATTTCTCGCAAATGAATTAGCTAGCATAGTTAACCGTCACATTATGAGATGGCATATACAAATACAGCTTATTTCAAAACATAAATTACATTTAGAGAAATATTAGTTTGTTTGATATTTACTTTATATGTTTAACACTCTGTAGGTTATATATTGTATAAATACAGTACCCGCATGGCTTTTTTGGTGCTGACTGACAGCTCACAGCTGACAGCCTTAAAAAAGTTACCAGAAAAAATTATGTATCCCTACGCTGAACCATATGAGCTGCAAAAACATGTATTTAGCAACTGTCACTTCTGACAGTAAAAATTTAGGTATATACCTAAATATTGACTGTCAGAAGTCAGCTGTGAGCTGTCAGTCAGCACCAAAGAAGCCATGGGGCTACTGTAAGAGGTCAAAAACACAATTCCTGCGAGCAATGCTTGATATTATTAAGTTTGTAAGCACATGCTTCGGTGGCCGCATGGTATAAGGCGTCACTCTCTTATTAGACTAGATTGCTGATGGTGGGGCGATCGGGGTTTGAGTCCCGGTCATGTGTATTGAGGTTGGTTTTCCCTAAATGGTTTTCCACTATCCTTCCCACGTAAATATGTGTACTATTCATCTAAATTCAACTTTTCTCATTTATAGCTCATCAGTGTAATTGGCACACATGCTAACCCGGTAGTAAGATGTGGTGCTAAAAAATATCTGAAGCGGTTATAATGTCATGTTCTGTGACTGAATATCAAACTGAGAATGTAAAAAACTATAATCGCTCTCGTTGTTCTTTACGGATGTGAAGAATGGTGTCTCTCTATGTACCAAAATATTGCATTGAGAGTTTTTGAGAACAAAGTAATGAGAAATATATTTTGACCTAAGAGAGATGAACAACAATTAAATATAGAAAGTTAGATAATGGAGAACTTCATGATTTGTATTCATCTTAAAACATATTGAGGTTAATAAAGGGGCGCAGGATGAGGTAGGGTGGTCATATGGTGAATATCTCTTACTTCTGTAACTTAAGAACATTGTACCTAGGAACCTTTATAGATGACAGCTTTAAGCCGTTAACTGATGAGGCAGCTAGTAACTGCTGTATTCACGCTGTCAAAAGCCTTACAAGAATCATGATTTTTTTTAAATAAATAAAACATATTTACAACCATCACCTCATCTAGAAGAACTTCCTATATTTAGAAATATCAAAAAGGACAAAAGCTCAATTTAACCAACGTTGGGTGATTGGTGCAGCTTGGAGTCACCCGATAAACCAGGCATACACAGCCTGCTCTTAGGTCACCTTCCAAACTGCTTTAACCTAGAAGGTAAAATTCGCCAAACTTTCCGTCAATCATAACTGCCAAAAAAGGAAATTCTTGCTGAATCATAATTTTATCGAGAGCTGCTATCTCCAAGAGGAAACCAAATCATGTATCAAGCGAATCCATGATTCAACTCATCTTGGTCCTTTGCCATCCAAACCTCAGGAGAGCAGATGGCTTGATTCAACTCATTTTGGTCCTTTGCCATCCAAACCTCAGGAGAGCAAGATGGCTTGATTCAACTCATCTTTGTCCTTTGCCATCCAAACCTCAAGAGAGCAGATGCCATCATTGCGGATTATCTAATTAAAGATCGCCTAAACGAATCCGCTCCGCACCATGACGCACCTTACCGCACAGGCGTGGACGAATCGTCAAGAGAGAATTCATCATCACATTTACGGTGCGTTGCGGTAAGGTGCGGACCGTGTAGCAACCAACACCCGAATACTAATAACGATTTTTTGCGTTTCCGGAAATGTTCGGTAGCATTCGAGATTTGTTTTTATGCCAACCATCAAGAAATGTACGTGGGAATGTACATTTACACCAGGGTTGGAAAGAAACACGGTTATTTAAACAAAATCCCAACCCATTTGGTTTTTATTGTTATTTTGTGGTTGTTTTATTGAGCTTTATTGGGTTAAATTTTACTTGGTATTTATGCTAACTGATTTAACCACGCATTAAAGTAGAGTAGTAATTCAGGATTGAGTGAGGCTTGAGCTGGGACACTTTGAACATCGTTCTTCGATGGCTTCCAAAACAGGGCTTTTCGATGGCAGGAGTGCAGTGGCGCATGCGAACATGCGATTTTCCCTTCACATCTGGCTCGTGTAGCCACTTGCTAGAAAATTCGGTGAGGTGCAGGTCATATCCATGAAGCCTTAACTTTAGCACTCACTGTACCACTACCAGCAAAGGTAAAATACATCTACATTAAGTTGTCAGCCTGAAGCCTTCCTGGCAGCAGATCACTTGTAAAAATTTCCGTAGTTATTGTTAGCGGAATATACAGTATATTCTCGATAGCTCGAGATTTATTATAATTCGAGATAGGAATGCACATTCTCTTACATATGATGAGTACTAACGATGAATCAAAAGAAAATAATGTAGAAAACTTTATATTCCCTGTAAAACATCTTCTTGGGCGTGAGTATTCCTTTGAAAGATAAATTAAAGAAAATGTAATAATAGACTACTTTAAAAACACTAATGTTTAAACTTATTCAGGTTATGCTGTGTAGTTATAGTTTTCGGTGTTTCTAGACGATCCTTGTCCCGTTCAATTTGGACTATCTAGAATCTACTGTACTAGTAAAATGAAGGTAGTATTTTGTTGAGTGATTATCACTTGGCTCCTTGGAAATCGTTAATTTATTAGCAAGGTCAGATATAAATCACCACAACCAGATAGCTAGCATTCAATTAGTTGATAATTTAAAGTCCCGAGGTCCTCTTTCAAGTATATGCATAATACTTATACTGTAAATCAGAGGTCGAGTCCTTGCGCCCTTCAGGCATTTTTCATGCACCCGCCAAGATATTCATACTGTTCATACATATTTCCCTTTGAAGATAAAAAAAACACTAAATGTTTTGACACATTTTTCAAACATGTCAGAATTGCCAGAAACGGTTGGTTTGATAGCAAATTATATGGAGGAAACACAAAAAATTGGGTGATGTACTCAATCAATGATTTGCACAATTGAGTGAAATTAAACTAATGATAGATTTTTTTGAAAATCCGTTAAATATCGTGGATATCAGTATCATTGCTAAATGTTGAAGAGCTGGAATCAGAGATTTTGGAAATACAGAAAAACTAATCCTTCAAGGCTTTCCAAACAAACAAAAATTTCTGGAAACCAGTGGGCGATACAAAATTTCCTTTGCGCTGAATATCTCAAAGAAGAAGATTAAATCAGCATTCTTCATAGTGAAAATAAAATTGTGAAAACAAAATAAAGAACTCGCCATTCAGATGCTAGCTATAGGAACTGTTTAAGAATTACATTTCCAAAGTATGATTCGGACTTTATAAAGAAACTCAGTGAAATGCAGTTTCAACCATTACATTAAAAATCACATACTCACTTTTTTTTCTGGATGTTTCATTTCTTTGTAAGATAGTGTGACTTAATGTATTGCTTGAATAAATTAATTATATTTATCTACCTATATGTAAAAATAAAAAATATATATACATGCACTCGCGAGAAAGTTCAGAGATTCAGATGAGCCGTTGGTAACATTCAGGTTGGCGACCACTGCTGTAAACACTTCCCTATCCTTACATACTCCCTTCCCTTCAACAACATCCATAAACCGAGTCATACATGCTCTTGTTTATTTTAAGCTATTAATGTTTCTCTTTTTCACACATTTATCCACAACATTTAACCACGTCTTACATGGCCTACCTCTTCAATTTGATCCACACACTCTACCTTCATATATTTGTTTGTCACTCAATCCACACTCATCCTCTCAACACACCAAACCAACGTACGACGCTTCTTTCACATTGACATATTGTATTCCCTTTCAAACCACACTCCTCCAGCAGCCATTCATTACCGACTCTGTCCATACGAGTTTTTCCACAAACATTGCTTATATATCTCATTCCAACCGCATTCACCTTGCTCTTGTGTTTAACTTCAGATAACAATGAAATATTTTAAATAATGTATCGCAAATTATAACTATTGTTTTAGTTTTATGTTACTAACTAATGTTTTGAGTTTGATCCGGAGTATATAAAAAAAAATATTTTAAAATATCTTAGTTGATAAAAACAAATCATTTTATGAATAAAAAACTAAAATGTAATTTTGAACTTTAAATGCTCTAATTTAATTGGAGGATGAGAGGACCCTGTAGAGTCTTATAGATGTTAATACAATTGTTATTAGTAACTATTTAAATGTTATGATATAGTGGGGCAAGTTGAAACGATAGGAAATAATATTAAAGTAGAGTCTAGTTCAATCCCAGCTATAAATATTATATCATTATTTTTCAAATGTTTACAAGAAATAAAGTGAATATCATTAATTAATATTGTGGGTGAATTTTAAAATATAGATGCGATGCTAATAAATGCTATGACAAAGTCATGTACTTTCTGAAATAGTCTATTATGGTTAGGAACAACATTTTCCGTTATCAGTTAACTACTATTCTTTAGTGATTTTTTCCTCAGAAAAACAAACATAGAGTGCTATTAATTTCAAGAAAACAATGTTGAAAAAGATCATCATAACCATAACAAAAAAGCTATTTTTTTCGAAAATCGACTATTGGTAGGTTTTTCTTAATTTTAAATGGTTTCACACAGTCCCAGAAGAAAATGCGAGTGTATTTCCTCTAAATTATACTATTTCACAGTAATGCGTGTAGGCCGAACAAGTACCTGGACGCATATTAACTGATTGGGTAGTTACGAGGAAAATGTATACAAAATGTAGCTGCATTGCCTGGAAGAGGAGTAGAGAAAACCATTTAGTGAAAAGAATAGACTCAGAGCACTTGACCGAGATTCAAACACCCAACCCTCCCTTCCACATCATTGGAAATTCAGTGTATTGTGAGACTGACTCCGTAAACCGTATGACCACTAACGCTGCTTTGATTCTTAAAATTTTCATATTTCATTCAAGATTAAGTTTTTTGTTTTTAGAGCTTACCCTTCTAATCTAAATGTCGCAGGTGGTGAAGTAAAGAAATAAAGTGAATATCATTAATTAATATTGTGGGTGAATTTTGGTTCCACTATGACATAGCTTATAATATAAAGCCATAGCAAAATCTTTCAAAGGAAGTATTGTATTATTGTATTATTCTAGTATGATATAGCTTATAATATAAGGCCATTGTGTAATTTCGTGGGTTCAAACCCAGCTAGGGTGGACGGAATTTTCTTGAAAGATAAACATCCGTAGCACAACTTCCTTCGGAGGGGAAGTAAAGCCGTCAGTCTCATGTCGATTGTGGCGTGTAAAAGAACCCTGGTGGTTATGTGAAAATACCTTTCCCAGCAAAATTGTTAGGTCCTTTTGCTCTCCCTCATAGAAATTATCGTAAGTTGATATAATCATTCGGTTCAGAAAGTGCACATCAAACACGTCAAATAAATAAAAATTAATAAACGTTCTGGTTATATGTTTATGTGGCTATTAGGTTGTTTTAGGGCTTAGTAAGGTTATATTCATAGCAAGTGTACCCGCATTTGCGTGAAGCTAGAGTTGATACTATTTCGGAAAAACCATCTTCAGTACACTCGACCGAGATTCAAACCTCAATTTCCTCTTCATCGGCAGTCCAATCCATTTCAAGAGTAGCACCCAAGATCATACAGCCACCGAGGTTGGTACTACTACCCTTCAGGGTTAACGGGGTGTACATATTATTTAGTACACTCAAATCTGGTTGGCTACACAAAGAGGCATTTCATTCGTTTTTTAGTTACTGAAACAAATTCTTAAAAAAAAGTGTTTCCTTTCTTAGAAAAGCAACAAAAAGTCGGATGGTTTCCCCCTCCCCTTCTGGCGAAGATGGTGGCGAGTTTCAAGGTCACAGGGGTCTTCAAGTTTGAACACAACGGCGTCAGCTCTTTTTATCACGGCGCCTTACTACCCACCCGGGTTATACGCTCAACTACTAATTACTCTAATGGGTTAGGGATTAGGAAGGTTGAATTTAGAATAAGTGAACCTGCTTTTGCGTGGAGGGAGAGTGGAAAACCATTTAGGAACACCCCCCCCCAGTTCACCCAACTGAGATTCGAATCTCGATATCCTCGTCCTCGGCAGTCTAGCTCAACACGAAACTAGCGCGTTAACCGAATACGCCACCTAGGCGGGTGCTTATGACTAATTACGATAGTTTGCTAGGGATGAAGGAGGTTATATTTAGAGGAAGTGTACCCGAATTTGTGTGAAGAGAAAGAGTGGAGAACCACCCTGATTACACCCAACCGGAACTCGAACCCCCATCTCCTCGTTATCATCAGTCCTGTCTAGTGCGAGGAAGACGCTTTAGACAACTTGACCACAGATGCGAGCTTCTAGTTATTTCCCAGACCCAAAAATTGTGTGTATCAAAATTATCAGATTTTCCTTGAGTATCCTAATTGGTTCAGATATGGTCAAATAGGATTAAAACTCACGTATTTCGGCACGCAGACTATGGCGACACCTCATCTGGTCTGGTTTGCCAGTGGCTAAGAAATGCGTGGCTCAATTCCCGGATGGGTATATTGAAGATTTTTTTTCCCTGAATGATTTTCCACTCTTACTCCAAGCAAATGTGAGTATATTTTCTTTAAATCATACCTTCCCCATATCCTAGGTCATTAATGTGGGTCGTTTTGACATGATGTAGCACTTGACGTGCAGCGTTGGATGTGTGGTCTATGGCGTTATACTCATTATGCCCCAGGTTGTCAGGAGGGTTCAGGATACGCCGGATGGTTTCTTTTACATTAATGATTTTCCTTGAACGTTTCCCCATTTTACCATCACGCTAGTCAGGGGCAGTTCCCCAAGGGCCACACTGTCCCTGGCTTTTAGGTTAAGTAACTAATCAAATTGGTGCTAAGCATACTACACAAATAAATGGAACGACACAATCGAATCTAATTTAGTCTTCTAGTTTGGAACAAACTTTTAAAACATCTGAGGTGACCTGGTGGTCTAAGGGTAAGGTGTTGGACTTCTGTACTGGAGGGTCCAGGGTTCAATCCTCGGTCCCGGCACACATTTATCTGATCGCCAAACCCTTCCTTCCCTTCTGACAAGACGTGTAATAATCACAACTTGTGAATGTGGGGAATGACAGGCCTCCACCGTGGTTCGGATCCCACGATAAACTGTAGGTCTTCCATTTCATCTCACCATCACCCTACCATTACACATTAACGTAAGTGCGTATAGCCCGAACGGGTAGTAAGACACGATGCTAATAATAACAATAATAATTCAAAAATCTGTTTCTAGTATACTACAAAGTCGATCAAAGATTCTTACATGCCAGTAAGCAAGTGGGCTTATAGCGTTCCGTGGTGGAGCATCTCTCTGGCAGTAATAGAACAAACAGTGGAGAAGGAAAATACAAATGACAATACAATTTGTGTTGTGTCCTTTTTAAAAGTCTTCATTTTATTCACAAAGTTCCATTCTACGCTCCTATAAGAGTTAGCTTTCGTTTCCTGGACATTTAGCTCTTAATGATCAACAGAAATATGTGGATTCTTGGACTTTTCAGAGGGAAGATGTCAACTTTAAAACTATGTTTACAAGTCTATATATGTACAGAAAATAAATACTTGTTGAGATTTGAACTGTGGTGCTGGAGAAGACTTGAGAAGATCAAGTGGACAGACAGTGTGACTAATGAAGAAGTCTTAAGAAGAGTGGGTGAGAAGATCAGGTGGACAAACAGGGGGACAAATGAACTAGTCCTAAGAAGAGTGGGTGAGAAGAGAACCATTTTGGATGTAATTCTTTGGTACAAAGGACATTGGATCAGACACATCCTTAGGAGGAACTTCTTCTGTATGACGTCATGGAAGGAAAGGTTGAGGGAAAGAGGAGCTTAGTAATGAGGAGGATTCAAATATTGGATGACTTGAAGGAAATAATAAAATTCTGGAATCTGAAGGAGGAGTCAGAGGACAAGGAACATTGGCGGTCTGAGTTCACTGACAAAAGGAATGGATCTGTCGCTATACAGAACACCTAATAATAATATTATGTATAGGGTTATAGAAAGTAGTTTTGTGCTCTTTCCAAGCTAACACCAAACTCGTGTACCCGCTGTTGAAAATGTCATCAACATTTAATCAACCTGTTTCAGTGGCCGCATGGTCTAAGCCGTCACTCTCGTGTTAGACCGGCCTGCTAATGTTGGCGAATCCTGGTCGGGTCTACCGAGGGTAGGTTTTCCTAAAATGTTTTCCCACTCTTCTTCTACGCAAATGCGGGTATATTACCTCTAAAATGCTTCCTTCCTCTTCCCTATTCCATCAGATTAATTAAACATGCTATAATCTGAACAAGTAATAAGACGCGGCGATTAAATAATTAAATAAATGTAAAAAAAAGCAAGTAAACCACACTCGTGAAATGAACACCAAACTTTCATTTTGAAGGAAATAAGGGTAGGAACACCAATATATGGCTTTATAGGACCCCTTTTAGAAAGATTAGGCCTAATACCCCTCTACATAGAACTAGGGATGGATCCCAATAGTTTTCAAATCCTCAAATTACTCAAATACTGAGGATTATTCGAAATTCTAGGATTCGAAGATATACCATAGTCAAGATTCAATTGTTTTAAAAGTTTGAATAGGATTTTCTTTGGAGATATTATGCTTCTTATTGGTGATTAAAATAACCTTCATTATAAGAGAGACCCAACGACCAGAATCCAGCTCATTAATTTATCATAATATTAATGTTATGTTATTATGCAATAGCTATTTAAATTCTTGATGACAGCTCTATAATATATGTGAACATGACCAGAACTGAGGAGAAACAAATCACATAATGTTTACTATAGGGTTTAGATTGGCCTCTGTGGTCTAGTGGTCCCTGGTTCAATCCCCGGCCCTGCCATACTTTCCTGTGAAGCAGAGGGTCTGTAATGGGGTCAAGCTGAGAGGACAAATGAGGAGATAGGTACTTGAATGGAGAAGTATCAGCTCTGGTCTAGAAAACTGAGATTAATGCCGGTATCACGATCAACTTAATGTTAACTTAACATAAAAGATCCCCTCGTGTGTTTAAATGGAAGCGATCACGAGGAACTTAACTTAACGTAAGAGATATCCTGGGAGGTATTTTACTTTAAGTGAACGTTACATGAAGGGTATCACGTGATATAGCCAGCCAATCATTATGCGAGTGACGTCAACAGGGCTATTTAGTAATTCATTTGTTGGTTTTATGATCAAGGTTCACTCTTTATCCTAAGTTCTAGTGATTGGACATTTAATTAAAATAAGCGCTAGTATGGTATCATTTTAGAACGTTATAGAACAGATTTAATTCAAATATTGTAAAGAAGTTAAAACCACAAAACATTTATAATATAAAATGGTATAATGTATTACTTTCAAAAAAGATCCTTGTTATTAAAATATAAATCAACTGACATAATCATATTTGTAAGAGCATTATCAGATGAAAGCTGTAAACATTCATAGATCATAAACACTAATACAAACAGTACAAATCACACACATACTCTTGAATGGAGATCTTTGGTTCGAGTTGTTACATAAAGTTACGTGAATCGTGATCATACATAAGTTAAGTTAACTCTAAGTGAACGTTACATTAAGTTAACACTAAGTTGATCGTGATCCCGGCATCATGGCCGGAGCGTACGTTGTGAGAACCACGTAGCACCCTCTATTTGAAGAAGTTGGAACTACTTTCGCCAGCAGACGGCGGCCGCTCGGTCGGTTTGGCTCGATAACGAGATGACACCACGGAGTATTAAGATTTAGATTCGATATTCGGAAATCGTGAGTAACGTGAGATTCGGGGGGATAAAATGAATCAGAACCGTCGCTACAATCATAAAACATGATAAATAATATTTATTATATCAAAGAAGTTTCTAATAAGAATACAAACGGTTTTACTCTTTCCCTCCACGCAAATGAGGGTACATTTTCTGTAGCCCCCTAATCCGTATGACCATTATCGTAATTAGTACATAAACGTATAACTCGAACGGGTAGTAAGAAGCGGTGCTAAAAAAATACAATCACTATGTGAATAGATTCCGGAAATTTATGGCCACGTTTGGCCAACAAAAGATCTTTTAATATCCCTGAAGTCATTGTTGGTTGGTCTATGCTGCTTCCTCAGAGCCATTATTATCTTACACTCATGTATGTTTTGGTACATTTTTTTTTAAAGGTGTGGAAGATTTTAAAGCAGTTACTTTATTTTACTACAATGTCTACAGGGCCTGTTGGAAAAAAAGACACTCCCTATGATAGGTAAGTATCGACCAGTAAACAAGGCATACTTATAGCCAGTGTTACCACTGTTAAAGAGTTGAAAACAAAGGAAAATATTTTTTTAAAATAAGACAGTCAATTTATCTAATAGGAATGTACTATATGACTCACTCTTGTAACTATTGAAATGTAATTTATAATATATTCGTAAATTTGAAAAATGACAAATTTAGACGGGAATCAAAACCAGTAATTTTGTCTCAATGAACCAAATCGCTAAATCAATTCTTTGAAATTTTAAAATAAAAAAACAGTCATAAGTAAACTATCCATAACAAAATTTTCCTCTCCAAAACAAGTAAAGAGCTTTAGTTGCCATATATGAATAGTTTACTGATGAGTGATTTTTCAAAAACTTAAAATATTTTATAAATGGCTCTAACGAATTGGTTCCAATTGGGTATTTTGCAAATGTTTGACATGAAAAATAACACTGTATTTATTGGGGCAGTAAAACTCATTATGCGTAGAGTTAATTTTCCAAAACTGTGAAAGATTTTTAAAATTACACCAAGGATTTGGTTGTAATTGGGTGTCTTGGGAATATTTGACATGAAAAATAACCCTGAATAGTTTGTTTTGGGTAAACATTTCTTAAACGTTCTTTTATTTAGGAGTGGTTTTGAAAATTCAAATAATTTTGAAAATGGCTATAACGATTTAAAATATATATATATATATATCTGAAGAGTGTTTGATATAAACATGACAAATAAAGATGTTTACTTGTTTTCAGGGAAAAATTTGGTTATGGGCAGTTTTAAGATGACTTTTTTTAGACCGAACATTTAAAAAAAATGGCTTTCGCAATTTGTTTAAAAACGGGCATTGGGACACTATTTTACTTATCAATAATAATGTATCTTTATTTATATTAAATAAATTAATTTAAGGGTAGTTTACTTAAAATAAATTATAGAAAATTTGAATGTTTTGGAAATTGACCTTGAAGATTGAATTCAAAATAGGAATCTGTGAATAATTTTTCCAATTAAATACTAATAAGTTTTTATCTTTAAAAACAAATAATTTTTGGGTAGTTTACAAATAATTTGTTTTTAATAATGATAATAATAATATTTAGCACCGCGTCTTACTACCCGTTCGGGTTATACGCTTTAAGTACTAATTACTCTAATGGAATAGGAATTGGGAAGGTTGAATTAGAGGAAGTGAACCCGCATTTGCGTGGAGGGAGAGTGGGAAACCATTTAGGAAAAACCACCCCCAGTTCACCCGACCGAGATTCGAACCTCGATCTCCCCGTCCTCAGCAGTAGAGCTCAACACGACAAGCGCGTTAGCCAACTACGCCACCGAGGCGGGTAGTTTGTTTTTGAAAGTTTGAATTTAAAAAAAAAATTAGAAGAATTTGGTTTAAAACCCATATATAAATAATTATAATTAACAAGATGCTGTGTTTGTTTTTTATGAGTAAAACTTATTTAAGGGTAGTTTACTAAAACCATATTTTTGAAAATTTTCTTCGAAGCTTTATTTCACAATATGAGAAAGTTGTCATGATTGTGTCGTACCATTTATTTAGGTTTACGAAGAGAAATAATACAAGTTTAGGAAATAAAAAAAAATAAAAAAAGCATGATGTTTAAAAATATGGTAACAATCTTTTAAAGTCAGCCATTGGTACTGTCTGATCTCTTGTTGATCTTTGTGTAGTGTAAGTGGTGGGAAAGAAAATAGACTTCCCTAACACACACAACAGAAACTCGCTGTCAAAATCTGCTCAGTCATCCCTCAAATCAAGTTGAACCCTTCTTTATTGTGTGCATTATACTTAAGGCAATAAAATACTAGGGAGCACTGGGACACAATAATTTAACCTGGGTTAGGGCTAGCCTAACTGTGGCATGCGGGCCCCAAATGGCCCTCGAAAAGATTTTCTTGCCACACAACATGAATTGCATTTTTATCACCGTGCCTCACAACGCATATGTAGGCCTACCAATAATTACACTAATGTGTTGGGGGAGGAAGGTTGAATTTGAGGAAATGTAGCAACATTTGCAGGGAGAGTGGAAAACCTTTTAGGAAAAGTCATCCTCAGTACACCCAACCGTGGTTCGAACCTTGATCTTCCCGTCTTCAGTAGGCTTAGTCTATTGGGCTAAGGGTGAGGAAAATTTTGTTGTTGGAAGGCCGCATCTTTCGTGTACAGTAAATTTTGCCCAAAATTTTCAAAAAATTTGATAACATGCCAACCAAAGATATAAAAATTGATAGATCAATAATATCGGCTAATTTTTTATTATTATGCTTAAAAAATAAAGGATGTTTTATTTTGATTAATTTTTATTTGAGGTATTTAACGTGCCCTTTACTAACCAAATGATTATATCAGCACACAAGAGAATTTCTATACGTGAGAGCAAAAGGACTCACCAATTTTGCCAGAAAGGTATTTCCCATACCTTCAGGGTTCTTTTACATGCCACAATCAAGATGGGATCGGCGGATTTACTTCCCCTCTGAAGGAAGTTGTGCTATGAATTTTTATCGCTCAAGCAAAATCTGTCGACCCCGGCTGGGTTAGAACCCACAAACATTAGGTACTGAGGTGAGCACTTTAACCCAAGACCACCAAGGTCAATTATTTTAACTAAAATTTGAGAAAGTATGATTTATAAACCGATGAAGATAATTGACAAAATATGCAAAAAAGGCCACATCAAACACCTTAAAAAGCTGCATGCAACTTTAAAATCAGCTGGTTCCCCATCCTTGCCTTAAACCCTTCAACCACGGAAGCGAGTACCATGCATTACTGTCCAAAGTTTTTTCT
>CABFVX010004778.1:30787-60020 GCA_902151425.1 Timema shepardi
GGGCAGTCAATAATGATATGCAGGTTGAGAGTTGAAATCAAATAGCCTAAGTTATAAAGGATTTATAAAACCACGTTCACAAAAAAGCTATTTCAAATAAAAATAATAACTTAATGACACTGTAGGACTAGTTTAAAATTATTTAAGAATTTATGGCTTTTATTTCAAAATTATATCTTTAACACTCCCTGAATAACATGTAAATGAATTAATATTGTAAATCCTATCTTGACCTGCTGCGACATCACAACTAGGCAACCTCCTTAAATATTGAGTAAGGGCCCACCTCTCTCAAACGACATAATTAGTTAAATGTGAAATGATTACAATCAATTTACGAGGGAACTAAATCTACACACTGTTGGTAAAAATAAACATACAAGTTTATAAGTAATGACTGAGAATGAACAACAAATAGAAAGTAGCAGAGATTGGAATCCAACCAATGAGAAGATGAGGAGAAGATCATAAGGGTGAGATTTCTCCCATATAGTTTTTTTTTAGCAGCGCTAGGTTATAAAATACATATAGTTATTAATATCACTGTCAAACAAGAGTTCACTCTGACTAAAACATGATGTGCTGTGTTCGTCTCAATATATTATTGTTACAACTGGTGAGTACCCAGTTACAATAGGAACATGAGAGGAAAGGTGTTTTAGAAACTAAGGTACATTCTCTTTTAGGGTGTAACATTGATATACCGAATGGGTAGTAAGACGCGATGCTATTATTATTATTATTATTATTAGCACCGCGTCTTACTACCCGTTCGGGTTATACGCACTTACGCTAATGTGTAATGGTAGGGTGATTGTGAGATGAAATGGAGGACCTACAGTTTAACGTGGGATCCGAACCACGGTGGAGGCCTGGCATTCCACACATTCACAAGTTGTGATTAATAGACGTCTTGTCAGAGGTAAAGGAAGGGTTTGGTAGTCAGATAAATCTGTGCCGGGACCGAGGATTGAACCCCGGACCCCCAGTACAAAAGTCCGACACCTTAACCCTAGACCGCCAGGTCATCCGGTGCTAATAATCATAACATTGATATGATTAAAATATTTTATTGTTATATCTATATAAATATTATCATAAAAATACCTAGCTGTTGATCACATGACTTGACATATGAATATATAAAAGCTAATTTAATAGTGACTTTGGTAACTTTCAGATAAAAACCCTTGCAACTGTTTTTAATGTTATAAATAAATTATTTGACATTTCTTGACTGAAGTGAATATTTAAAAACTCATAACTAAATGATATTGCCATCAGAAACAGGTTCTAGTGTACACATATAGCATTTATCACTTATTCAAAGACATTCTTGATAAATAGTTACATTGATCATATATTTTTTTAACTTACTACTCATTTGGGTTATATGCTTATGTACTGATTACACTAATGGTTTAGGGAACTAGGATGGTTATATTTAGAGGAAGTGAACACACATTAGTGTGGAGGGAGAGTGGAAAACCATTTTGTAAAACCACCCTCAGTACACCTGATCGAGATTCGAACCTTGATCTCCCTGTCATCAGCAGTCTAGTCTACTGCGAGAGTAGTGCGTTAGACCATGCGGCCACCGAAGCGGGTTAGATACTTGTTGACAAACTATAATTTATATTGCACAAACATCTAACAATTTTTCCTCAATAGAAAAATCTAAATTAAATATTACCAAGCACTTACTCTTACTACAGATAAAATTAGATGCTTATTTTTCAAAAATATTTTTAGTATACAATAGTTATAAAGAGAAAACTATGTGATGAATTATTGTAGTTTAACATAAATACAAGCCAACTTTAAGTTTAAAACTCATTGTATATAATATTCTGTGCTACTTCTTGTCAAAGTCTTCTGGATTTAATTAATTTTTAAAACCTATAAAACAAAATTTGAGTTCATTGAGGTGTTTGACTAATCATATTATAGAGAAAGTGTTACATGTTATTTCAAATGTTTTCAAAATTCATCATGGATTGAAACAAGAAGATATACATAACGTAACGTAAAAGTTCTCCCATAACACTTATGTTAAGAGAATGTTATGTCAATGTTAAGTTAAGTAAATAATGAGGGCTTCTATATAAAAATAACATGAGGTGAGCCTTTACTTATGTTACGTGAACGTTAACATTAAGTTTACCATGGCATAAACGAGGTGTCCACTCAGTTTGCCCTAAAAAGTAGAAGTCTTACTTTGATGGATGGGTTATAAGCTAGACCATAATGGAACAATGCAAGGCAAACTTGCTACCTTACAGGGTAGACAAAGGGTACATATAAACAAAGATACCCAATTAAGAACCATCTGAATTCTGGTAGCCAATCAAGTCATATCAACTCGTTTGTTTTTGGTGAAATTCATTTGAAATGCTGCCTCTCTACATTATGCAGATGATGGATTGGAGGTGCATTTGCATGAGTCTAGGCTTTCACACCAAACCAGTGGATATTCCAGCCCTTAAGCCATCACAATTTCAGCTACTCAACCCACAAGATGGCTCCTATCACTTCGGTTATGACACAGGTACGTCGAGTCAACACGAGTCCCCCCCCCCCCACACACACAGTTAACACCAATCCTAGGTAGGTAATACAACTAAACAAGACATTGATGCATTGTGGTACAGTTTTTTGTAGTATTATAGACTACCATTTGGGATTGTTGAGAGGATGAGTGTGGATCGAGTGATGAAGCAAATATATGAAGGTAGAGTGTGTGGATCAAAAGGAAGGGTTAGGCCAAGTAAGACAGGGCTAAATGTTGTAGACAAGTGTGTGAAAAAGAGGAACATTAATAGTTTTAAAAATAAAAGAGCATGTAAGACTCGGTGTATGGATGTTGTTGAAGTGAAGGAAGTCTAGGGCGGCAGAATGAAAGGAGGTGCAGGGGGCATTGCCCCCCTTGATAGAAGGGGCAAAGCAAGGTCCCCCCCACCCTTCTGACATGTGCTATAAAGATCCCAGTGTGGCCTATATAAATTATATTATATTTTATATTTCAATTGTTTTTATACCAAAGCTAAGACAATTTGAATGAAGCCATAGTTGAATGATTGTTGTTTAAATTACACGCCGACACCTAAGTGGTGCGTGTATGGTGCAGAACGCTATAAAAAAACTTTATGAACGCTATAAAAAAAACTTTATCGCACCAAAATCATAGTGAATGAGTATGCACCAAGTGGTTGGTTACAGACCTCTATGAGTATGGTATAATTTTATTAGGTGTGATTGTGTGTGGGTTAACTTGGTTTTTAACATGAAATGAACAACAAACTAAGAAGCATATGTGTGAGAAGAGCTTCTGCTTGGGGTATTATAATTATTACCATACAGTTATATTATGCTTGATTGAATTTACATTGACCAGTGAAGTCTATCAGATTTTATTCATGCATATGTTTGATTGTATGTCCACCTATCCTATTCTGGCACTTGCTAGGTGGGTTAATGTTCTTGAGACCGATTCACTTTACCTGATGTTTGTTAGACACAGACCAACAAAAACATTTAACAGCCACAGTGGCTTGGTCGATCGCTTCAAATAATGGGTTGTATATTTAACTACATAACTTTCTGTCAGGCCTAGATTTCTTTATTAACTGTTACGTTTATTAGCACATGGGCTATTAATGGCTTAATCTAATTGGATAGGTATGAGGAAGTCAGTTAGGAGCAAGTGAACCCGCATTTGCTTGGAGGTGGTTGAGTGAAGATGGAAAAGTCGCAGTGACAAATATCTTGTGGAAAACCACCCTCAGTTCACCCAGCCGAGATTTGAACATCTACCTCCCCTTCAATGGTTAACAAATGATTGTAAGCCAACGGCTCTATGCCTATACCACCACTGCGGCTGAGTAAATACTTAGGTCAATATGCTAGAAAGGTCCTTATCTTACCATAATTAAGCTATGCATTTAGGGCTAGTGGAGTGTAATTGGTACAAATGTTTTTTTATATTACAATTTCTATCTGGTAGTTTTTGCCCCCCTCACCATCGGCTCTAAAACATTCAGCCGCCAATGAAGGAAGTATGCAATGATAGGGAAGTGTGGAGAGAGTTAGTGAAGATAGTTATGTTCAAAGTTGTTGCTTTTTTAGCTATATGAAGTTACTTGCCTACCCTGCAAGGGAATAATGTGGTTAGGTATGTTTGTATGTATATTTAAAAAATACAACCAAACTGAAAAATAACTACATTTAAATTAAAAAATTACTTAGCTGATCCCAATTTCGCGGTTGTCAAGTGAATGAAGAAAACCGCACAACATTAAGTTTTCTGGTTTGAGTGTTATTATGTATCAAATTTCTCGGTTAATCAGCTCTAAGCTGGGTTCCTCTTCAAATATTTTTTAAATTCAAAATGTTTGAACACTCTTTGATTTATAAGAATTATTTTCATGAAAGTAGGTTTAGTAAAGATCAGGCAATCATCAATGAAAAAAATTGCTTCACGTTTTAAATACCATATCGATTACAAAGTTTTCAGTCTGAATTACTTCATTTGTGTTCATATTTTACAGCTATGCATGGTGGTCTGGGCTGTTGTTGCATTAACACCTTATTCGCTGCTGCGGTACAGTATTTGCAGAACACTGATCTAAGAGCTCTAATGGAGAATAGTTGTTCAGAACAAGTGGCAACACTCAACTTATTAAGTTTATTACTATTATTGTGTGGTTTTTCAGGCATGTATATGTTTGTTGATGTGTGGCAATTCCTCTTAGTTGTAATCTGTTTACATTTCTCAAGCTTCCTTTAGCAACACATACACTTCCTTTAGCTAAATATACTGGGGGGGGTGTTACACGCAATGGAGCTTCCAGCATTTTCCACCTATCATTTAAACAAAAAAGACACAGTAACCAGCCCTCGACCGTTAGTTTATCACTGTAAAAGGGATAACCCGCATTTCACCTGCAATATATTTTGGCCATGATGGGAGAATTGAAGTCGAAACCCTTAGCTCTGTAGGCACAGGGTGTCTATTGATTTAGAGAAACAAAAATTAGTGACTTTTGGTGACTTTTTATGTCCATCAAATTCCTTTGGTAAACGGTTGAACATCATATAATGCACTCACACTCAACATTAAACTTTGACTAGATGGCAAACATTAACCTTATCCTTGGTATCACGGTAAAAACAATCAAGCAACTTAGGGTTAGTGCATGGCATCATGGGTAGTGGGTGAATTGACATTCAATGCGTGTTGTTACAATGTGTAAAAAATTAAAACAACAATATTTTCATAACTTTAGGCCTAAAATATTAAAAATTCATTACTTTTCGGGGACTTTCATTACTTTTTTTTGCAATTAGTAACTTTTTGTGACTTTGGTGACTCAGTAGACACCCCGAGGCAGATACACTACCAACCGAGCTAAGGCGTCAAATTCAGATAAAAGGTAAACTCATCATAGGGCGCAGTGATGAGGTAAATGTGTTGACTGGATTTGTTTTATTAGGCAGTACATTCCAGGAAGAAAAACGAAATGCCAGTGGAAGTGTAACAGGAAAATTTGGCTACATGGACCCACATGGTTTACTGCAGGTGTATTCCTATAGTGCAGACCACACGGGATATCGGTGAGCTAGCCATTGGATTTCTATAGAATTTCATTTTAGTAAAAATACAATACAATTTAAATGCAATATTTCTATTGTTGCCATAAACTTCGTCATAATACAATACTTTACTTTACAATACTTTACTTCACTTTATATTAATAACTGTAAGTTATTTAAATTGAATTATTTGAAGGATTTATTTAAATGGAATGTAATGCATCCTAATCAACTAAAATAATCATGTATCAGAATATTTCAAACCTAAAAAAATTTGAATTTGTTTTATTAGAATGATAAATCATGTCTTGAAATAAAATCTATACTTTTAAATCTACATGATAGGTTCAGGATGAAATTCAAAAAGTTTGTGTTAGTTTACACCATACTATATTTGGTTGGTTTAAATAAAAAATTAAGTTATTAATTCATAATCACTACATTTTTAAGTTATAATGTATTTGGAGATTTAATTACCTTGCTAGAAATTGTTGCTTAAGTTGGAAATATTGTTTTTTGACAAAAGAAATGAAAAGGGATTGACAGCAGTAACTAACAAAATTTAATAGGAACTAACAATATTAATAATAGGGGAATGAAGAATAGTTAGTTCAGGACAGAAGATAGTATAGAATAAAGAAAGAGAATTGTTTTGAACAGTGTAACACAAGAGTGGACTAACCACCAACAGACAGTTAATCAATGAAAAATAGTCATACTTTAAAGTATTATGAAGGTTTGTTTATTATTATTATTATTATTATTATTATTATTATTATTATTGGTGTTTAGAGGCTCATCGACACACTGGGGTCATTAGGGCCTTAAAATAATAAACATACATAGTAAAATCTCCATAGGAGAGAGTCAGAATACAAAATGTAAATATACAATATAAAACGAATAGTTATAAATATGAAAAAAAAACCATTTGGGACACACTATACGGGTACTCAAATGGGCTCAGAGTAAAAATTGAGTGAAACACCTGCTAAAAAAAATCACAGGTGTATCACGTCAATAAAAGACAAAACAAACACATTAGTTAAAAAGACAAGACAAACATGTTAAGATAATAGTTTGTTAAAAAAACATGTTAAAAACATGTTAAAAAACATGTTAAAAGTGTACTAAAATGGTTAAAAAGACAAAACAACACATTAAAGTATACTAAAATGTTTAAAAAAGGTCTCAATATGAGATAAATCCAGATGAGTCACTTTATAAAAGTGACTCAAATGGCACTAAAAAGATTCCCCTGGCGTATAAAATGGAGTAAACAAATAACTCCTTCAGCGCTGTCGCGTAATAAAAAACGAATGTCACCTTTAAAATTAAGGGCCAGGCGAATAGGGGCATACTTGCGACACTCCACCAAAATGTGGTACACACTAAGGGCAGCATCGCAAAATTCACACACTGGAGGTGGATCCACTCTTAGTAAAAATCCGTAAAAATGTATGCCCGACGCAGAGTCTCGTCACGATGACCTCCTCTCTTCTAGACTTTCCTATAGAAGAGGGCCACCACGACACACCATCCCTGATGGACCGCAGCTTGACCGCAGCTTGTTCTGAGCAGGGGTCGAGACCCACTGCTCGTGCCAAGTGCGTAAGACCCCACGCCGAACATAACCCTTTAGGTCTAAAAACATGACACCCTGACCTGACTCCGGAGGCAGGCGTGCTGCCTCCTTGGCTGCCTGGTCCGCCAGTTCATTTCCTGAAATACCGGCGTGACCAGGAATCCAGCAGAAGGCAATCCGGGTGCTTAATGAATCAATTTTTAAAATATGCTCGTGTATCATCTGCACGAGAGGATTCCAGGAGTAGAGCATGGACAGTGCCAACAGAGCACTCATGGAATCCGTGCAGATGAGAACAGAACGGTGACTATTTCGGTATACAAAACACAGAGATTTAAAAATGGCATACAATTCAGCCGTAAAAACACTGGATTCATCAGGCAAAGCAAATTTAAAATTGGATCCTTCCACAACAAAAGCACATCCCACGGAGGCCCCACATTTAGAGCCATCCATGTAAATGCGTTTAAAACCCCGAAAGCGGGTTGCGAGGAGCTCATTAAAGGTCATCTCGTAAACAAAGTATGGGGTGGTCGCTTTAGGGAACTTGCCAAGGTCAAAATAGCATTTCGGAAGGCGTATCTTCCAGGGAGAAACTCGACCTGGGGATGTGGGGATAGCCTTTGGCAGGACTATCCCACACGTGTCGAAAACCGATAGCATCCTGATCCCAACCGGCCTTGTACTACGCCATTTGGTTTCATACAAGACACGGTTAGGGGGATGAAACACAGGACGGTAGGCAACATGCTCCGGTAAGCAGTGCAGTTTCGACACGTAAGATGCTAGAAGATAGGACCGCCGGTAAGAAAGAGGGGGCTCACCGGCGTCGGCACAGATGCTGACGACTGGACTGGTACGAAAGGCACCAGTAGCCAGTCGAATGCCAGCATGGTGGACACTATCTAGCATCTTTAACGCCGAGGGTCTAGCTGAGCCATAAACAAAACTGCCGTAATCTAGTTTGGATCTTACCAAGGCCCTATACAGGCGCAT
Source organism: Timema shepardi (assembly GCA_902151425.1). Classification (NCBI taxonomy): domain Eukaryota; kingdom Metazoa; phylum Arthropoda; class Insecta; order Phasmatodea; family Timematidae; genus Timema; species Timema shepardi. The sequence goes on from CABFVX010004778.1 coordinate 38,961, forward strand.
CAAGGTTTCCCTATCAGCACCCCAGGCTCGACCGCTAACCACTTTGAGCAAATTCAATGCTTTGATACACCTCGCTTTCAGGTCTTTGATGTGGGGGATCCAAGTTAGTTTAAAATCAAATAAAAGTCCCAGAAACCTTACGGTCTCGGAGACAGGTAAAACAACGTTGTTCATTAAAATATTTGGGGCTGGCTGTATTCCGCGTAATCTATGGAAGTGGACGACAGTCGTCTTGGCCGCGGAGAAACGAAAGCCATTACGAGATGCCCACAACCATAGATTGTTTACAGCGAGTTGTATCTGTCGTTCAGCCCTGTGGAGACTGGATGAACTGCAATAAATTGCGTAGTCATCCACAAAAAGGCATGAACGAACAGGTAAGCGCACGTTGTCTACTATGCTATTTATCGCAATAGCGAACAACGTGCAGCTTAAAATACTACCCTGAGGCACCCCATTTTCTTGAATAAAATCATCGGATAAGGTGTTGTTTAACCTTACCCGGAAGTGTCTATCTGACATAAAATTAGCTATAAAAATAGGGAGGTTCCCCCGGAATCCCCAATTAAAAAGGTTTTTTAAGATGCCGTAACGCCATGTGGTATCGTACGCCTTCTCCATATCAAAGAAAACAGCCAATAGATGTTGTTTATGGAGAAAGGCGTCACGAACCGCAGTCTCAAGACGGACGAGATGATCCACCGTGGATCGGTTACGGCGAAAACCACATTGAATATTAGATAGCAGATTGCGGGATTCTAAATACCATATAAGTCGTTTATTGATCATTTTCTCTAATATTTTGCATACACAACTAGTTAATGCTATAGGTCTATAACTAGTTGGCTGTAATTTATCCTTGCCACTTTTATATATTGGGATGACGGTTGCTTGCCTCCACAGTGTTGGGAACTGACGAGATTCCCAAACACCATTGTAGAGGTCTAAGAGGAACGCCCGTCCAGCAGGGGGCAGTTGGCGCAACATTTCATAATGGATATCGTCGGGGCCAGAAGCTGTGTTGCCCGCCTGGGACAGGGCATAGGTAAGTTCCTCATTAGTAAAGGGGGAGTTATAATCCTCCCCCCGACTTTGGCCAAAATCAATAGTAAGGCGCTCGATGTTCCGCTTATGCACCGCGAACTCGTTAGAGTAGCTCGCAGTGCTAGAAACAGCGGCGAACATCGAGCCCAATACATTGACAACCTCCACAGGGGAGGAGACAAGCGAACCGTTAGACATTAGGGCAGGTATACTATTAATGGAATTTTTGCTACTACTTAATTTACGAATATTGTCCCAAACCTTAGTTGTGGGAGTGGTAATTGTAAGGGTAGAAATAAACTGTCTCCAAGACTCTCTTCTGCTTTCTCGAATAACACGGCGAGCTCGAGCGCGTAGAATCCGGAATGACTCCAGATTCTCCGAAGTGGGACGTCGATGAAAGAGGCGTAGGGCCCTTCGACGGTCAGAGATAGCCAGCCGGCACTCCTCGTTCCACCAGGGAACGGGACGGTGGCGCGGGTTTGGCGAGGATTTAGGGATGGATGCCCTCGCCGCCGCGATGACCGCCGAAGTAAATTGCCCAACCATAACATCGACGTCAGGAGAATGGGGTTCGTCGAATACGGCGAGCTCGCGGAATTTATCCCAGTTAGCACGTTTAAGAACCCATTGGGGTAACCGTGCTGTACTGGGAGGATCTTCAATTTGTGAAAGCAGAATGGGAAAGTGATCGCTGCCACATAGGTCCGTGTGAACCTCCCAAAGGAAGTGAGCAGCAATCCCGGGGCTACATAGAGTTAGGTCGATGGCAGAGGATACACCATTGAAGGTGGAGAAGTGTGTCTGGGTCCCGGTGTTCATTAACACCAGGTTTCCCGAGACAAGAATATCCTCTACCATCCTCCCACGGGCATCTGTAAAATTAGATCCCCACACCAGGTTATGTGCGTTAAAGTCCCCCAAGATAATATAGGGGGCGGGAAGTTGTATAAAGAGGGCCTCAAGACTCCTCTTTGAAACACGTTCACCTGGTGGGAGGTAGATGCAGCACACTGTCACTTCCACGGCAAGGGAGATTCGGACAGCGATCACTTGGAGATCAGATATAATATTAATATTTTTATGGTATATATTGCTTCGTGCGAATATAGCCACACCTCCGCTAGCCCGATCAAAGAAAGGCTTGTCGGTACGATACACATCGTACCCACGAAGCATCGGGTTGTCATTTGGGCGGAAGTGGGTCTCCTGCAAACACAAGATGGAAGGATGCAGGGAAGAAATTTGTTGTTTAATTTCCTCTACACGAGCATAGAAACCCCTACAATTCCATTGTAGTAGCGACATACTTTATTAATATAAGATTTAATTATCCTCGCAATCCATATCACTATCTCTTAAAATTAAAAATTGGTTGAGGGCCTTTTTAGGTCCTCTTGCCTTTCCCAGTCTCTCCTGGACCTCCCGCTTCAGGAGAGGTTTTGGTTTATTTGGAGAGACTGGGTAGTTGTATCCTTGCGCGAAGGCTTTGTTAAGGCCTTCGACGCTTTTTTTATAATATTTTTTTTCAGCGGTCTCTCGCTGGTCCTTCTTCAAGGCACCAGTGGGACTCGCCTTTATGGCCTCTCCTGTTTCGCCACTCATCCCGACCTCTGGTGGCCCAGAGGCGAGAATGAGTGATTCAACAGCAGCCACACGTAATTTATTTCCCCGAGGAGGGCTCGGTGTTGCTCCCCAAGGAGGGCTCGGAGGTGTTCCCCGAGGAGTTTGTTTATTCAGAAATTAATGTACCACATATATTTGATCACTTGACTGTGATAAAAGTTAAGTAATTCTATTATTTTACTGTATTAAGACATATTATAGTATTTAATTAATGTTATTGCAAAATATCAATTTATTATTTTAATGCCTCAAATAAAGTTGGGTCGTATCCATTATTTTTACAAATCCGAATCTCTAATTTACCTCCAAATACCGAATCCGAATGTGAATCTTGGAAAGAATTATGAACATAAGAGGAAATATAAATTTAATAAAATTATATAAACTACAAATAGTAACTAAATGCTTACATTCTTTCAATTGAGTGATAATTTACTGGTTTGGGGCCTAATCTTAAAGGCATCCTTTAATCATAACCAATAAGCATAACCAATAATCTGAACCAATAAGCAGTGTTAGAGCTCTAAGATAAATTTCACTTGAAAAAGTTATTTTTTGTTTTAAAGAATTTGAGTCTTGAAATCCAATCAGACCTTACTTTCCAAACAACCCTTGTATTAAAATTACTGTCCATTTTTCCTCATTCTTGTTATGTGTCATTATATTTACTGTTCATTTTACCTTGTTCTTTAATACATATCGTTAGATTTACTTTTCAGTCTTCCTTGTTCATGTTACATGTCATTAGATTTACTGTTCATTCTTCCTTGTTCTTGTTACTGCTAATTCCTGTGAATTTTTATTGAAATATTATTGTTCCATACCCTTAGTTTCTGTTAAGTAATTATAATAAATTCTGTTTTTCCCTGCAAAAAATATATGATTCCTATTTGTTACTACAAACCCATAATTGAGAGATAAATTATTTCACCTTTTCATAAATATATTCAAAAAATTATAAAACTTAAGATGTACAGTTTTTAATTCAATAAGATCATGTTGATATCCTACACCTCAAATTGGGGGTGAACCATTTTTTTTTAAATAACAAACTACTTCTTAAATAACTCCGGCTTTCTGAATATCTGCTATACTCTGATTTTGGTAGGAAGAACAGTAGAGAAAATTCAAACATATTGTTTTACAGCCAACATTGATAACATTTTACTATATTATTTGTTTTAATTGATAGGTATTGACAATATTTATCAAAAGTGACAACTGCAGATAACATGACTTGATGTATGGAAATATTAAACTTGTTTTAGTAACTTTAGTAACCAACTTCTACTGTTCTTCCTACCAAAATCGTACTATAGATATCAAAGTGTTCTGATAGAGAGTCTCCATGAATAAATAAAAATTCACAAAGAGTGTATCCTAACCAACAGCATTTGATGTGTATTTCAGAAGAAACCTCACCACTCATTATTCAGTCAATATGGTGCATCATACTTCCATTGTAGGAACAATCCCATTCCCTCTGCTCCAATCCAGAACTCGACCTAGCAGAGTGCAACATATCGGACCACAGCCACCACAGCCTTGGAATGTATCAGCCAGTTTACATGCTCATTATTTAAAATATTTGTTTAATATCAATATTGTTAACTAAAATTAATTTATGTACATTTAGTTTACCCTCAAAGGACCATAATTATGCCATAGTGAAAACATGCAAGGTAAACTTGCTACTTTTCAAGGTACACGAAGTACCTATACAAGCCTAATAATTCTTTAAGGGCATGCGAAGCTTCGAAACTTCAGCTTGGCTTTGAAACAAACATCAGATTCAACTTTGCTTCAAAACAAATTCCAGCTTCGAAGCTTTACCAATAAAAAATACTGACAGATAAAATAATCCATATATGTTCAATTATAGCCTTCCGAGTTGTTTTGTACATTACAAATTAAATCGAACTATTACAAACAATTGTGCAATCAAACATTTTCCAATGAATTTTAGCACATTAAGTAATATAAATACCAATAATATAATATTTTTCAAGTATAGAACAATTACAATTAAAATAAAATATTCCAACTTTTATCCGGGTTTGAGAATAGTTTATATATTTAATTCGGGTTTGATTTGAATTTAAAAAATTGACTTCGCATGAACCTGTAATTCTTTATTTATTACTTGAGAAAAATATCACCAAACTGCTATATTTAATTAAACATTGAAAGGAGGATAGAAGGGCAAGGCCTACACACTTAACAGAAAAATGTAGGCCTCAAAGTTCACGATTAAAAACACGACAAAACACATAATTATCGAGGTACATCAGTCTCCGTCTTCAGCAGAAGAAAGTAAACAGACTTTGTTTTACTCTCTTCTGCTGGAGAAAGGGACTGATTCACCCTGAAAATTAAAGAATTGTTAACTTTGAGGCCTACAATGTTCTGGTAGGTATGTAGGCCTTGATTGACCTTCTATCCTACTTTCAATTTTTTTATATATATTACTTAGAATAAATTTACAAAATACATCTAAGGAAACATGAAATAAAATAATAATAATTATTATTTTTATTTTTGCTCATGAATGATGTGTTTTATTATAATATTAAATGATTAAATCAGTTTTCAAAATTCAAAATAGTTACGACCAATTTATGTCTATTTATAATCTGGCACTATTAAATGAGGTCAAAGAGAAGAGAAACCATAATGGCCTAGCACAGCGATGCAGGAACGTGGGTATATTGTAGCTACAAAAATGTTGAATCGTGTATATATCATGTAATTTACACCCATGCACTTTCTCAGCCTAAGAGCTTTAAAAGCTAAGTATAAGCCAATTTTCCAATTTGTGTTTATAATTCCAGTAGGTGACATCACCACACTACCTTTATAAAGACCGACTTATTTTTTATGTAAACATTATATTAGTATATTGTATATTTATTGATATTTGAAGCTTGAAACAAAGATCAACAATAAGGACATGTTCTTTAATTTGATGAAAGCATTATATGTACCAGAAACTATGTCGATATTTAATAGCAGCAGTACAACACATATAATAGTCAGAGAATTTATAGGTATGTGACCTTTGTTTACTTTGAAAGTTAGAAAGCTTATCATAAATGGTTCCACTATGGCACAGTTTATAAAATAGGGAGGGACTTAGCAGTCTTACCTTGTCAGACTATACTATCTTTCAGAAAAGGCCACGTATCCTAGTAGAGCATCTAATTCTCATTCGTGTTAAGTTTAAAAAAACAATATATCTACTATATACTAAGGCTCGGTGAGTGCTCATATTTCGAGCGACGAGCCGAGCTCGTCCTTTAAGCTCGAGATCAAGATCAAAAGTTTTGTAGGCTTGTCATTTTCGAGCTTTCACTTGATATACTCAATGATCAATTTTTAAAACGCAATAATTAGCTTAGGCTATTTAATTGAGATAAATTCAGGATTTACACTTATAAATCATTCGGTTACTTAACCAATTGTTAAAATTATATCTATTTTCAAATTAATCATGTAATAGAGCTTTAAAACTACTTTAAACCAGTAAATTTATTCAATATTGTCGTCCATTTTGAATTATCCTTGATTGAAATTGTTTACTTGTATTGCCATGACAAAGCAATGAAAAAAAAAATAGCTAAATAGATTACTATATACTAGAATAATTCTTTTTATTATTTTTACCTGGTCCCTTTCTAAAATTATAATTTATGTTGAATTAAAAATGTAATATCAAGAATATATTATTATATTGAATGTTTTTCAAACATAAGATATTTAAAACTCGTATTAATCAATATGTTTAACTACAAAAATAGCACTAGTTTAGTTAATATTTAGTTATAGGATTATATTGGTTAACCTGTGCCGTCTACGTCACACCGGGTCGTTTGGTTGGAAGGTGTGCCGTCTGGCTCTCACTCTGAGGAGAGGTCAGGGAGTAAAAGATTAGGCAGTGAAGCCGAAGTTGGGGAAGAGAACGGACGTTACAATGTGAAAGTAAAGGACTGTCCGAGATAGAGGGTTAGATGGAGGTATCTGTTGAGGGAGGAACGTGTATGTCCGACCTCGAGAGGGAGTAGTAATAAAATAACCGTGAAACAGAATGGTGTTGTTTATCTTTTGTTTGGTTAAAGAGTGAGACGTCCCCGGACCCTAAAGAATATTGTAAAAACCAACATTTCGGGCACTGACGCATCGGAATTTGGGGTATCGGGGAAATGTACCCATTGGTATAATAAGAAAAGGGTACAAACCTGTCTGAAATCAATGTTTATCTTACGTATTGCAATACATATTCTACCAAACTTATCACATTTGAATTAAAAAAGCATTTAATATTTCATATTGTTTGGTTTTTGAATAAAGAGAAAAGTTTTGACAAAATTGCAGGACACCCTTGACAGATATTCAAGTTCTGTTGATATTAACATGTGCAGAAAACTAAACTCTATGTTGCTACTAGAAAAATATTTTATATAGTTAGGCAAAAAGAAATAATAATAATGCTATAAAAACTGTAAAATTACTCGCACTCCCTTTTACTGCACCTTAAAGACATGAGTGTTTAAACCATTTTAATTATTTTTTCTATTAGGCCCTATATTTTATTTGAGTGTTTCCAGTCCTTCCTTAGTCGGTTGAGGTTTTGACGGTTTCGAAAGCCACCTTGGTTTCCACTTCTGTTGAAGAAGTTACCTGAAAGTTTAAATAAATAAAATACTATATAAGTATCAAACTTTTAAGGAATGTAATTAATTTTTTTTACGTTACTGGCAATACACAATACGGTAATCATGTGTTTTCAAGTTGATCATTAAGGGCCAGTTTCATAGTCAAATTTAGTACGCCTCAAGTGCGGTGCTACACTAAGTTCATGACGACATCTACCTAAACTCGAATAGAATGGGCCGTTCTCATTTAGGAAACTGGCCCATTCCATTCTGGCTTAGGTAGGTGTTGTCATGTACTTAGTGTAGCGCCGCACTTGAGGCGTACTAAATTTGACTATGAAACTGGCCCTAAGTGCTATTTTCAAACAGTTTATAAAGCATACTCTGTGTGAACAAATGGTTTTAAGCATTCTAAATAAATATCTCTCAGTAAATTAAGAATAAAGAACGAGTTTTAATAAAGGTTTAAAATGATTGGGGCAAGAAATCTTGTGATTAAAGATGATGTATTTTTTTTTTTTAATTTTAAATATTTGGAAAATGTTATAATGACCCATAAAATGTGAGTAATTAAAAAAATGCTTAGAATACAACAGTAATAAAACTCAAAAGTAAGCAAGGCAACAGTAAAGAAAAGTCATTTAAAAACTATTTTGATATGTGAAAAAAGTGCTTTTTTTTCTCTAAAATTCTATCATTTGATATTAGAAAAAAAAATTGTAATTGTAAACAATACAAGGCAAAAGTATAAAATTAAAGTAAATATAGACAAGGTTGTTCTTAATCAAACTTTTAAGTTACCGTAAATCCTTTTAAAGTGGAAATAATTATCAGGAAATTTTAAGTTAGCTCTGTATAGTATTCCCAAGAAGGCTGTAAACTGTAAGCTGTAACTGTAAAAATCGCTGATGGAAAATAATTTATGATTTCAAGAGGCCAGAAATACCTACAAATTCAAGCGCAAGATTATACAAGATGTTATCATAAAAACTTTGAAAAATATAGAAATATTTTAACAGTGATTTAACTAACTTCTGCATAGTGTTGACCTCACCTTGCTTAATTTCAAAGATCCTTTCATTGGCATTAACAAAGTTGTTGACCTTATCTGTAAGCTGCAACGCAAGAGCCTGCAAACGTGTTGGTTCACTGCGGTGCATAACAACTGTCTGTGTTGGATCATCTAGGGAAGCCTGAAATACCATAATGTTTTATGACAGACACAGATAGTGAATATCACTCAAATGAAATTTTAAATTTAATTTAATACAATTGAATAGAATTTTTTTTTAATTTTCTTGTTTAAAACACTGATATTTTAGTAGAATTTTTAATTTGTATTTTTGAAACAAAACAATTAAAAGTTTAGTCAAACTGTCAATTGTGTGTTTTATTTTTTTGTTTGTCATTTCTCACAAAAATTAAAGACGAACGGGATGAATCCAAAGCACACTTGGGTTCTTCTCAGCTTTGATAATATCAACATTGATTTGAATTTTATATTATTTGCTTAATAACTCTAATCAAACTGTACTAAGAAAATCATTAAGGTTTTATTTATGCTGTGGCAAATTATACAATGTGCTCCAAATATGTTAATATTATTTTAATAACAATTCTTGAGAGGTTGGGTAAGTGATTATTAATTATAAGATTTTACTTTTAGTTCAGGTATATGCTTATGTACTGATTACACTGATGGTTTTAGGGATGAGGAAGATTATATTTATAGAAAGTGTGCTTTCATTTGCGTGAGAATGTAACACAATTTTTGGAAAAACCACCATCAGTATACTTGACTTTTGAATAGCTTATAATCACACCCTTGGATAATACATAACCAATATGTTAACTTGGAGGACTGAAGATGTATATTTAAATAGTTTATTCACCAAAACAGATGGTGCTCTTTACCACATAACTTTGACAAAGCTAACTATTGTTGCATGTACATTTTGAAGAACTCCCATTTATACATGATATTGTAGGAGCATAATTATTTTAAGGCTTATTCTGGCAGGAGGTTAACCCATGCTTGTACATTTCATTAGAAATCAAGAGGATTGGGTTGCCATCCTGTTGAGAGTAGCATATAGCGCATATAGCTTGCATCCTGTTGACGAGCGAGCACAGTGCGACTGATGGACCTTCCTGGCAGGTGAACATCGAGATCAGCAATTTTTGTGTGTGAGAATAAAGTCAAGAGCAATGATGAGTCACCAGTACCTGCTGTGTGGGGCACCTTGATCTTTTAAAGTTACTGACAAAGACCTTTATAATTAAAATTCAATTAAAATTATCTTGGATCAAAATAAATTTCAAATTACTATTTTCATTAAACATATTACTAACAATGTAATTGCATTTAAACTAAATGGCAAATTCTTAAAGATTAACAATAATGCTGTTCATTACCAATTAATATGACATAATTTTTACTAAATTAAAATATTACAAATAAACGAGTGAAATTTTTGCAGAAATAAACTTACTTTAACAGACTTTGATAGCTCTATAGAAACAGCCTCTGAACCAGGTTTATCTTCTTCAGGTTCAGAATCTCCTTCAACATCTGGAAAAAATGTGTATTTTTCTTAAAGAAACAATTTTAAATTAAACAAAAAGCATAGTAAGGATATTTTACAAACAATCCTGTACATGCACAATGCATATATTAACAATAAGTGGTAGGCAAAACAAAGGCAGATTTAAATCATAGCTGCCAACCCGCTAAAGTTAAAATTAATTAAAATGTTTAAAAGTTCCTAAAAGTTAGTAAAGCTTTATTGTAAAATAAGGTAAAGTGTGTATTTTTAATGCAAACTTAATTTAAACACATTTAGGCATCTTATGTAAAATCAAACAATACACATTAAGGGTCAAATACTAGAGATGGACGGGATCCCGAATGATCAGGAAAATGTTGGGAATTCATCCATTAACATAAGTCAGGCGGGATTGGCATAAACCTAAAAGGACATTTAAGAATGGTGAACAATTATTAATTTTTTGAATTCGTCTAATAGTTAAATATAAAACCTCATTTTTAAAGTAAATTAACTTATAAAAATAATGTCCAACAACGGTTTATTAAAATTAACTCTTCATTTGGAATTATTCAATACTTGTTCAAAATTGAGCCATTTGCTTTGATAAAAAAATGCCATTCACACATCCATATTATTTATATTATTATATTTGTATAATATAGTATTTTACTATTTATATTACATATTACTTTAAATATTGTCTAAACTTTTGGAAGTTTTACTATATTAGTGTGAAAATCTATTGATATTTGTGATCTAAAACTATTCTAAAGTCATCTATATAACTTCCCGTTCCCATCTTGATCTCAATATTTTGACATATTTCCCATTATGTTCTCGTTCTGTAGTAAAAATGTCATTCCTGTACATCTCTATCAAATACAAATGATAGCAGAACCCACCAAATTCTCTAAAACTACACAACTTAGGTTATTTGTGTTTACTTTGACTAACAGTAGGGTAAGTACTATTGCGTCAATTGCAGACTTGCAAGTAATAATGCTATCAAGTGTGTTTGTAAAATTTTTAAAAACATATAAAAGGTCATAAAATCATAAAAATCACATCTACATACATTTTACAGAAAATTTGTGAGAGCTAGCAGCTCACCAGAGGTAGAGGTAATGTACAGCACCTTTGTGTGGAAAAAGAGTAGCAAGCCAACTTTTAAAAAAAACACAATAAACCCATCCTGAGTTCGAACCCTGCAAATCAAACCAGATAAAATTGACACCCATGACTACATATGAGTAGCAAAAAAAAAAATATATATATATATAAATAAAGATAAAGTAGACAGGAATTAATGTCTAAGGCATATATCCTCAAAACTAAAATGTACTTTATTAGTACGACTATAAAGTTTAAATTTTAATTTGCCTTTTGGACTAACAATTGAAGTAATCATAATGAAGGGCTAAATAATGTTCATGTATAAAACAAGCTAGATATCTACAGATGACAAATAAAAAGCCTATTACATTTACTTACCTCTCTCTTCCTCCTCCTCGTCTGGCTGGTCAGGGTTAGCTCTGAACTTACCTTTCTCTTCCTACTCCTCGTCTAGCTGGTCAGGGTTAGCTCTTAACTTACCTCTCTCTTCCTCCTCCTCGTCTGGCTGGTCGGGGTTAGCTCTGAGCTTACCTCTCTCTTCCTCCTCCTCGTCTGGCTGATCGGGGTTAGCTCTGAACTTACCTCTCTCTTCAGTCCTCCTCGTCTGGCTGGTCAGGGTTAACTCTTAGCTTACCTCTCTCTTCCTCCTCCTCGTCTGGCTGGTCAGGGTTAGCTCTGAACTTCTCTCTCTCTTCCTCCTCCTCGTCTGGCTCGTCGGGGTTAGCTCTTAACTTACCTCTCTCTTCCTCCTCCTCGTCTGGCTGGTCGGGGTTAGCTCTGAGCCTACCTTTCTCTTCCTCCTCCTCGTCTGGCTAGTCAGGGTTAGCTCTGAACTTACCTCTCTCTTCCTCCTCCTCATCTGGCTGGTCGGGGTTAGCTCTGAGCTTACCTCTCTCTTCCTCCTCCTCGTCTGGCTGATCGGGGTTAGCTCTGAACTTACCTCTCTCTTCCTCCTCCTCGTCTGGCTGGTCAGGGTTAGCTCTTAACTTACCTCTCTCTTCCTCCTCGTCTGGCTGGTCAGGGTTAGCTCTGAACCTACCTCTCTCTTCCTCCTCCTTGTCTGGCTGGTCGGGGTTAGCTCTTAACTTACCTCTCTCTTCCTCCTCCTCGTCTGGCTGGTCAGGGTTAGCTCTTAACTTACCTCTCTCTTCCTCCTCCTCCTCGTCTGGCTAGTCAGGGTTAGCTCTGAACTTACCTCTCTCTTCCTTCTCCTCGTCTGGCTGGTCGGGGTTAGCTCTTAACTTACCTCTTTCTTCTTCCTCCTCCCCGTCTGGCTGGTCAGGGTTAGCTCTGAACTTACCTCTCTCTTCCTCCTCCTCGTCTGGCTGGTCGGGGTTAGCTCTTGACTTACCTCTTTCTTCTTCCTCCTCCCCGTCTGGCTGGTCAGGGTTAGCTCTGAACTTACCTCTCTCTTCCTCCTCCTAGTTTGGCTGGTCAGGGTTAGCCATGAACTTCGCCATGTCCTCTTCAAACTCTTTCGTGTACTTGCGCAGTTTCTGGCGGATTGATGTGAGGGATTTAGAGTTGTTCTTTGAAATATTTTCCCTGTAATTCAATCATAAATAAACTTTAGAGATAACATAAATAGCTTCCCAAAAACATGTATTGGAAGAACACAACGTTCATCAAATGTGGCCACACTATTATTATTATTAGCACCGCGTCTTACTACCCGTTCGGGTTATACGCACTTACGCTAATGTGTAATGGTAGGGTGATTGTGAGATGAAATGAAGGACCTACAGTTTAACGTGGAATCCAAACCACGGTGGAGGCCTGGCATTCCCCACATTCACAAGATGTCTTGTCAGAGGTGAAGGAAGGGTTTGGTAATCAGATAAATCTGTGCCGGGACCGGGGATTGAACCCCGGCCACCAGCACAGAAGTCTGACACCTTACCCCTAGACCACCAGGTCACCTGTGGCCACACTAGATTTACTTGTTGGAAGATTTTTTTTTTGAGGTGAACCTTTATTATTCTAATGTGAACAACTATAAACCGTAATAATGATACATGTCTTAAGTTTAAAAAGTTTTATTTTTGTTTTTGTTTTCCTTGTTTAAGAGTACTAAACAAAAACAAACTAAATTATGTCTACTATACAAGCTCCCTACATCCCACATGTACCCTATTTTTGATATAAGTACAAATACATCTACTTAAATTTAAAATCTTTAACGGAACAGTCAAAGTTTATGGATATTAAAAGTGTATTTTATTCTCTTGGAGGGATAAAAAAAAGAAAGCAATTTCAAAACAACATAAACCTTAGAAGTGTGCTCCACTTTTAATTTCATTTAATAATAAATAATGAAATTGTGTATGATTAAAAGGTAAATATATGAATGTATCTAGTAATTAATTTAAAAAGAATATTATATTTTTGAAGTAAAATTATGTGTAGTTCAAGGATTTTAGATAGGATTATTGAAAAAAAACCTTGGAACTACAACCCGTTTTACAAAAAAAAAGTCTATGACTGACTAGTGAGCGCAAACAATGCTTAGGTAGGAGTTTACATTTAAATAAAATAATAATTTATATTTAATTTTTTATTAGTTTCCTAATTCTTATATAACACTGTACTTAAAGCTTTGAGTGAACAGTGTATCATTGTATCAGAGGACAACTGCTCCTGGTAGAAAATATTAGATCTGTCCCAACCCTGAGCAATGTTGGGATGTTTGTTTTGATTTACATAACTTTCTTTGGATGTAGGTGACTGAGAGCACTGGATTAACGAATATGATATAACGAATTAGAGATGGTAAAGAGGAATGCTGACTACTCACAACAATGTTGCTCTAGTTGGGGAGTAAAGGGCCAGATTGAGCTATTAAAGTCTCTAATTTGTTGTCATTGTGGCTGACATTTATTATCACTTTCAGAGGCAGTTACGCCGGACCATAGCAGACTAGATCTTCGAGTCAACTACCTTGCCAGCAACCTAACCCCTACCGCAAGCTATCCTGACAGATTCAGCCCACTGGAGGGGGGTCGCAACAGATCAATAAAACAATGAGGCCCATACAACTATGTATGCTAAATTAAATTAGTTAGAATATATTCTTTTTTCGTATCATTAATTGTTGGCCAAAATTGGTAAAACCAACACATATTTTAAGGACTTATCTAAACATGGTTGCAACTAAATTTAAACTTTAAAATTCCCTGGCCTTTCCAGGTTCTCCAGTCAAAAATATGGTTTTCCAGATGACACCTGAGAAAGATATTTTATATGTATTTCTTTACTAAATTAGTTAGAATATATTCCTTTTTCGTATTATTAATTGTTGGCCAAAATTGGTAAAACCAACACATATTTTAAGGACTTATCTAAACATGGTTGCAACTAAATTTAAACTTTAAAAAAAACTTTAAAATTCCCTGGCCTTTCCAGGTTCTCCAGTCAAAAATATGGTTTTCCAGATGACACCTGAGAAAGATATTTTATATGTCTTTCTTTACTAAATAAAAACGCCTAATCAATCAACGTTTCAGAATATGTCCGAACACGCAAACAAGATTCAGGGAAGTTAAAATAGTCCTGGAAAAATTTAGTGCAGGGATAGGTCCAATCATTGTTTTGACGTTTCAAGTACATTCTGGTTCTGATACAGTAGTTTCATCATGTGACAAACAGTGGCAGACGACAGAGACACTATCAGAAAGTAAAAAGTAAAACGTTATTGGAGACATTAAAGCATAGGATAACAGAACCTCTAAATGAGAAAAAATATGTGCCTTTGTTTCAGTGGCAAGTTAATGAGTACTTAGGGCCAGTTTCATAGTCAAATTTAGTACGCCTCAAGTGCGGCACTACACTAAGTACATGACAACACCTACCTAAACTCGAATGGAATGGGCCGTTCTCGCATAGGAAACTGGCCCATTCCATTCTGGTTTAGGTAGGTGTCGTCATGAACTTAGTGTAGCACCGCACTTGAGGCGTACTAAATTTGACTATGAAACTGGCCCTTAGTTTCAGACCAAATTTTAGGGCAGTAAATTCAAGGGTCACTCCAAACAAGCTGAGTTAGTGAAAATCATGGACGTGCATTAACTAAAGATGTAGTAGATTCTCAAATTAAATCCTTGAAAAATAATATTTTAAGCTCGGATTTTTTTTTTAAAACCTAGGTCTATGGAAGTCAAACCAAACTTGATATTTCGTGGTAATGGAAGCAAATGAAAGTGTGTTTCATCACATTGCTGACATAATTAATGTCCTGGAGAATGGCATGAACATACGCAATGAGAGAGTGTCTGAATGACTAGCATCAGTGATAAATAACCACTTACACAACTGCAGCTTAAGTATGACACACTTCTTCATCCAGTTTTCATCTCTTGGAATGACCCGCCTGGCCACAAAGGTCCATGTCTTCTAAGGGAATCCTTGGACAGACATTTAAATAGAAGAAAGTATCACATTATCCGGCTTTATTCTAGTTCTCGCTTGAAGGTCTACAAAATGTCAAAGGTCAGGGAAAAACTTTACAAGGAAACAGGAAGGCTGCCATTTCTTGGAGACAGCTAAATTTTGTATATGGTTAGGCATAGGAATTGTACAGTTTAACGTATGTTTAAATTATAATTTTCCAAACTATGTAGTAATAATCCTTAATCCCTCCAGCCTCCATTAAATGTTCAACATGGTTTTATTTTGTGCGTTATGGTATCGTGGGTCACTATACATGCAAAACTTATGTTCTGCAGTGATAATGAGTCCCTGAATGTATTCTGAACCCCTGGACTTAATCACAAATTTTTATGTCAAATTTGCAAAATACATTATAATATATTATTTAGTGTGGGAAAAAAGTTTTACAAGCAGGTAGTAAGGAAAAAGAAGAGTGAATTCTAAGACCCTTCACAATTTGCCTAAAGAGAAAACAGTGTAGAGAATTGTGAATAAAAACCACTCTCAATGAAGCATGTAAGATCAGAATGAGAATATTACTAAAAGAAAAACTTTTTTGTAGATTATAAGATACTATCCATTTAGACATGTGACATACACTAATTTAAGGATAAAGGCTAACAAGGATGAATTTGAAGGAAATGCATATAATCACCTGAAAAATGGAGGGAAAGCTAATTATGAAAAAAAAAGCCTCCTTATGTTTGTAATTTTCACAAAATAGCAAACATTTCTCGCCAGGATTCATAGATACACCACATTTTAGAATATTAATATAATAAACAATAATAATGACAGCTAAAATAATTAATTTATGTTCAAGTATTTCCATTCCAGGCTGTTATGTAAATTAGAAATTAATATGGATTTGGAAAGGCCTGAAGTAATTAATTTGCATGTTGCGATATGAAATATTACTTAACATATGTACAATAAAACATGTAATACGTTATTTTAATGAATAAAAGGTTACCTGGTGATCTAGGGGTAAGGTGTCGCACTTCTGTGCTGGGGGTTCGGGGTTCAATCCTTCGTCTCGGCACAGATTTATCTGATTACCAAACACTTCATTCACCTCTTGCAAGACGTGTATTAATCACAACTTGTGAATGTGTGGTATGCCTGGCCTCCACCATGGTTCGGATCCCACGTTAGACTGTAGGTCCTCCATTTCATCTCCCAATCACCCTACCATTACACATTAGCGTAAGTGCGTATAACCCGAACGGGTAGTAAGACGCGGTGCTAATAATAATAATAATGAATAAAGTTATATAAATAGACTCAGTTTATCTTTTAAAGCACAGAACATTAGCAAAAAATATTCAAACTTCGATTTGGATTCAAGAATATTTCATATATTCAGTTCGAGTTTGGTTTAAGTTGAAAAGTGGACTTCACACACACTTAATTATTTGTTTCTAAAGGTAGTGTCAATTATATTGTTAAAGTTACCTTCCTTCACAAAATTCCCACACTTCAGTCATAAAATCATTTGGCCATTTTCTTCCTTTGAGATGACTGGGATGGCCTTGGTATAGGCACGCATCAAGTCCTCAAAATCTACAAAATGGTGGCACAGATATGTTTGTAAAACAACAAAAAACTTTTGTAAGACTATACAAAAGTAGAATACAAACAGATATACAAATATGAAAACTAAAATTACCATATTTAGTAGGCTAAGCCAAATAATTGCAAAATTAAGAGTTTTAACAGTTTAGAGCATTTTATCCATTAGGTTTGTCAAGAATCAGAATTAACTTACTGTCATAATTATTTTCTACATACTGATTAAGAACTAATTTATTCTTGGCCTATTTAAAGTCTCCCTGATAGCAGGATTAGCTCTTTCAGTTATAAATGACTTGAGAAAACACAGATTTGAAACATTTTGAAATAATATAAGTGATAGATCAGTTTGTGAATATAATTATCATAACATCTGAATTTATTATTTTATATTACATATTCATTAATTTATATTTTGATTAATGATACAACTTACTTGTCAGCATAATGCTTGTGTCCTTAATTTTTTTGTAATTTCTTATATTATGAATTAAATTCATTAACTCTTCGTAGCACTTTTCTTGGGCCAATCTGACAATTCTTTTGGTGTCTTCCTCTTCATCGCTGAACTGAAAAATTAACATTCTCTTGGTCATACCTCTTTTAAAATACATTTTATTTAACGATGAAAATAATGTTATTGTTGTGTCTAGTACATTACAACACATCCAGGCTTGCCACATATGTATGGAAGTATAGTGGAAAAACTATACCCAAACAGGATTCAAAACCAGCTTTGTGGTCAAAGGCGCAATTTCCCTCCTCAAGACCCCAATATTTTTTTTAACTCGAATCATATAAAGGAGAATTAAAATAAAAAGAACACAAATATATGTAAAAAAAAGGCTACATTTTAAGGCCAAGCATACAATGTTATATTCAAAAAGTAGGCTGGTACATACAATAAAAGTTCCCCTTAAATTCCCAACTTAAAAAAGGCACACAACTGGCACAGATTGCCAGATACTATGAAGTCAGTGTTTGAATATGTTCCAGTGTACTGAGGGTGTTTCTTTCTTAGTGTTCCCCTCCACCCCTACAGGCAAATATGGGTACATTTCCCCCCAAATACATACTACCTTCCTCACTCTTACTGCATTAGTGTAATAAAATGTGTGTTGATCAGACCGGTAGTAAGTTGGGGTTTAAAAAATATACCTAAACCTTAATAAATAAGACAAATAATATCATTTAAATTGTAAGAAAATATTAATTATTACATAACATGTGTCAAGTGGAAGAAAATAGTAGCACAACTCACTATATTTATGCATAAAAGCATAATCCTCAGATGGCTTGCACCAAGTAATTAGATTATTAGTGATTTTTTTTAGTATTGATAGTTATGGTTATATGACGTAGAAGGTTAATTCATGAAATTAAATATGAAACTAAAGAATGATAAATAATTGACTCTTTAAGTTGTGAGTTTTCAAGTTATTTTTAATCGGTTTTAGTTGGTTTTTTTTGTAAAAGAGAGCATGTACTATACACACAGTGAAAGCAGCCGTAGGTTATCTGGGCAATTGTTCTTCCTCAGAAGAGCTCTCAGACTCAGAATCTGAACCTGTTGCAAAGAATCTACTCATCTTGTCGCTGGTGGTGGTAATGGATCAGTCACTGAATCAAATCTGAAACAAATTCAGGCTCAGATTGCAAAAGTGGTGTCGGTGCTGCTTTATTATATTGTATTTTAATATCAAAATATAGCCCGCTTTGCCCGCTGCAAGATCTATGGGGCTACCGGTACTCTCGTAGTAGACTAGGCTGCTGATGATGGGGAGAGAGGTTTTTCACACTCCCTGCATGCAAATGCGAGTAAACTTCATCAAAAATATAATGTTCCTAATCCTTAAAACCATTAGCATAATTAGTACATAAGTGTGTAACCTAAACAGGTAGTAGGACGCGGCACTAAAAATAATAATAATGTAGCTATACCAAGCAAGCGGACTAAAAAGCTTCACATAAGGGCAGTGTTGCTAACCCTAGTACCCTACAAATCAGTAGCCATAACCTCAACAATTCAGTAAATTTCAGTATAATATGTATTTAAAAGTTGTGAAGCATTATCTTTATTAATTATTTTATTGAACGTAGGTGATATTACTCACCTATGTGATTCTTCCTCCCTTTAACTTATTTTTTTCTTATTTAATGTCGACCTCTATGGTCTAGGGGTAAAGTGCTCGCTTGAAGATCCGATGTTTGATGCATAGATAAGGGATGTTTGATGGTTCAAACCCAGCCGGAATCAACGAAGCTTTTTTGAGCGATAAAAATCCGTAGCACTCTTCATTCGGAGGGGAAGTAAGACTGTCGGTCCCATGTCGATTGTGGCATGTAAAAGAATCCTGTGGGTATGTGAAAATACCTTTCCTGGCAAAATTGATAGGTCCTTTTGCTCTCGCTCATTGAAATTATCGTGACCTGATATAATCAGTAGGTTCAGAAAATGCACGTAAAATACTGTGCCTAAAATAAATTACAAAATAAAAAAAAATCTATAGCTATATATGATCAGCGCTCATGCTTTGAGTGTTCGGAAGTACTTGTTAAACTATCTAGACAAAATAAGCTAATAAAAATTGTGTTTTAAATTGAGTGGATTTCTTCAGACTAGTGTAGTAGCTCATTCCTGTCTATTCACTGTGAGTGTGACAGCCAACTTATTGGAAGAAGGGTAAGTTAAAAGCTGTTATTATAGTACAAGGTTTTTTTGAAAGTTGTCAAGCTACAACGCTGCTTAGAAGTTTTTCCCTCCCACTCACACGACCCCCTCAGTCCTCCTCAAATATCTATCCCCTCATTTCAAAGAGCCAACAAGTGAAGTTGACAACATACGAGCATATAAGTAGAGTTGATAATTTTATTTGAATTAATCAGTAGATAAGTAAAAAAGTTAAAAATCAGTAGGGTTGGCAGCCTGCAATTCATATAAAGAATAGACTAAACGTTTTTAGCCAACATAAGAAAAACAAATTAAACTAGATACAAGAATAGTAAAAATAGGAATCATAGAGAGCGCAAGTATAGTCTTAAAAAGATACACAGATAGCGCCAGAGCACAGATATAGTACAAATAAATCTCATAGATAGCGCAAGACTAAAAAATAATGAGTAATTTTTTTATTTTCTTTTAGAGCTCTAAATAATTACCCGCCTCGGTGGCGTAGTTGGCTAACGCGCGAGTCGTGTTGAGCTCAACCGCCGAGGATGGGAAGATCGAAGTTTGAATCTCGGTCGGATGAACTGGGGGTGGGTTTTACTAAATGGTTTTCCACTCTCCGTCCACGCTAATGTGGGTTCACTTCCTCTAATTCAACCTTCCCGAATCCCAATCCATTAGAGTAATTAGTACTTAAAGCGTATAACCCGAACGGGTAGTAAGACGCGGTGCTAAATATTATTATTATTCTAAATAATTATAAGGTGCCAAAATTTTTATTTTGAATCTGCAACATGTGTGCATGATTTTCTATAATTGTTTTGAATCTGGTGAATACAACAATCCTACATAGATAGCTATGTAAACTGATTATACTCATAATGTTGAGAAAAACCACGAGTTATATATAACACAGTGAAAGCTCCATATATTGCCAAATGTAAGGAGCCAAAGTTTCTAAATTTGAAATTACGGCATGAGCACATTTGGTGGAGATTATAATACTAAGTGCTTACACCCATCCTATAGGTATAGTTGTGAAACCACAGTGAGAGGATCCAGTACCATCTCTCTGTCACAAGGATAGGCACTATTACCGTTTCTCTGTCACAGTGAGAGGATCTAGTAGCGTCTCTCTGTCACAATGAGAGCATCTAATACCGTCTCTCTGTCACAGTGAGAGGATCTAGTACCGTCTTTCTGTCACAAGGATATGATCTATTACCGTTTCTCTATCACAATGAGAGGATCTAATACCGTCTCTCTGTCACAGTGAGAGGATCTAGTACCGTCTCTCTGTCACAATGAGAGCATCTAATACCGTCTCTCTGTCACAGTGAGAGGATCTAGTAGCGTCTCTCTGTCACAATGAGAGCATCTAATACCGTCTCTCTGTCACAGTGAGAGGATC
>CABFVX010004779.1:0-22685 GCA_902151425.1 Timema shepardi
CCACCCCCCCTAGCCCTTAATTGGCCCTTTGTTCGAGTTAATTACCCTATTGTCTGTCACAGAAATCGACAAAGTGTCTTACTCACACGGCTGTGTAATTTTCTGGAACTACTTCTCTACTTTTTCTAAGCTCATACTCCCTTTCATCCTTCATTTACAACCACTCTTTGCCATGTCAATAAGAAAGAAGGAAAATAAAACTACTTAACTTCCTACCTCAAGTTAAAGAGGAAAACTCGCTGCTGAGGAAATGTATCCGAATTTGCTTGGAGAGAGATTGAAAAACCATTTCAGAAAACAACACCTCAGTACCCCTGATTGAGATTCAAGTCCCTAGCTCTGCGTCACCGGAAAAACAGACGAGATTAGCTTGACATTCTAATCCACTTTGTCACCAGATAAATTTAATCAATATTAGAGTAATGACCACTGGCAGATGTTTAGAGGTGTGAAATGGAAAAGTCCTCATTTTTTGTAAAATGTTACAAAAATTACTCGTTGTTAGTTTTATCAGGGAAATTTTCAAACTATTTCAATATAATGAGTGCACTCGATATAGCGAGCTATGCATATAGCCCGGACGGGTAGTAAGACGTGAAGAAAAAGAAACAAAAATGGATATCTTGTATATCACTAGATTTAGTTTGAAGCTGTACCTAGTGTTAAATATATTTATATTTTCGTCTCTCAAAAGGAAATCCTCCATACTCTGTGTATGGAGAATCATCGAATGGGGAGGGAGGTGCAAGTATTATCTCACACCTGCAAATACACCTGTAGGGCGATTTTCTTACAAATAACCTTCAGAAAGGAATTTTTTCCTTCCATTATTATCTTACTTTTGTCACCACGTCTTACAATCTGTTCAGGCTATACGCATGTTTAGGACTACTAACTAAGCTAATAAGTTAGGATTGAGGAAGGTTGACTTTATAGGAAGTGTGCCCGCATTTCCGTGGAAGGAGAGTATAAACCCATTTAGGAAACAGCACCCTCAGTATACCCGACTGGTATTCAAACCCCGATATATCTGCCATTGGCAGCCTGGTCTAACACGAGAGTGACATCTTAGACCATGCAGCCACCTAAGCAGGTCTTTCCCCCACCAGATTACCGTTAGTAGGAAATAAACTAAACTTAATCTAGGTGTTTGATACCTAATTCTAAAAACTGCTTGGAGGATATTATGAAAACCTAAGATACCAAGTCTTAGCTCGATCGATAAAAACCATATGGCTCTAGTCTGAGATACAGACAGACAGAAAGAATTACGAAAACCACTTCCTTGGTACATAAAACGTCAACATTTATAAAAGTCTCGAATTTTTTTACGATCACAATACTTCTCTCTACAAGGGGTCGAGAAAAAGTAAAAAGACCTTTCAGAAGAATATTCGTAGCAAAATATAACTATAAGTAATCACTGGGTTTGGTGCTTCAAACAATCGTTCATAAACAAATATTTATTTTTAAACCTTAAGTTCTGAAATAAATAGGTATGTACAATATACATAATATATATATATATATATATATATATATATATAAGATCTCACATAACTTTTGGCACCGACTTTCACATGAATTTAGTAATCGTTTCCGGCACCTAAACGGAAACCAAAAATTAAAAATAAAAGTTTCAATAAATCTCAACATAACTCAGGAATGTGTTAGATAAAAAAACATGAAAATAAATCATACGTAACATTTTTATCTACGGTATCATAAATTTTCATTATCGTTAAAGTGATGACACCCGTAATATTGTTAGTGAAAGTTATGATCGTTTTTAATTTCGAAGAAAGAGAGAGAAAGAGAAATAAAAACTATTTGTTAAATAAACGAAAAGCATTGGCATTAAATAGCGTCGTTGAATTGTGTGCCAGAAGGTTTATGCCTTTTTTTTTTAGCAAATCCTGTGCCTGGTAATGAAGCAGTCATATATTCATCCCGCCACCCCCACCCCCCATTCCCTCCTCTTCCCCGTACGTCAGGAATGGGAGCAGCGAAGGGGACGGGAGGAAGAGAACCTTCTTCCTCCCATATATCAACATTCTCGCACCTTCCCGCGGGAGAAATACACACATAGCTCGCTACTGTCTGTTTGATGGATATCCGCCCCCCTACTCCCGCCCCCTTACTCCTACCCCCGGAGGTGGCAGCCTGCGAGGGACGTTAGTTTCCACTACAGTAGCTCACGTTACTGTTATGGGTGGAATAAATAAAGTTTTTTCAAAGTTTGCAGCACCAAAACTTCCTGGAGGAGGGGGAGTGGAGGCTAAAAAAAACCGATTTAATTAATATGTTCAACGAAAATATTATTAATTAGAGATAGGTCTATATTTCTCGGCTCTGAATCTTTAAGTATTCTTTAGTTCGAATCTTTTTTAAAATATAAATTTTAGTTGAAATAAAAATATTTGAAAATTCAATTAAAAAAAAAGATAGTGGTTTGAGTCTTATAACCACTGATAAATTATATTTTTGTTTGTCATGTCTATTACGCCGTGAACAACAAATATACCACTTTTTAAAAATATCATTTTTCCTATTTTGTCCCTTTTTTTCGTGATTTTGTTACTCTCTGAACTATATACATATATATACAAGTCTATCTAATTCCTTTTACCAATCGATTAAAATTGTTACATCAATTCAAGGGCTTCATAAATGTATTCGAAATCATTTTTGAGGTTTTAACGAATCTTGAATTTCTCGAATACCATAGGACTTGAAGGAATCAAAGATTAGTGTGTCTCATCTCCTCTAATTATTAATTATTTATTTCCATACTACGAGCCTTACAAATCATATGAACAGCCCCCCATATATTCTATGGTTCATTATGACACCGGATAGTGGTAATGTTTTTCTCGTCATCAATAAATTCAGACAGTAAGCTTGCTTTGGCTATGACATAAAGACGTAGCACCCCCCTTAGACAATCTTTAATAAATATATTTATCATTATAAATGGATGAACGAAGAGAGTGCAATGAAATTATTTTCCTGGGAGATAAAAGAGTATTATACGTTGCAAGACATCTTCACCCTCTGCACCGATAGTAATGGAGACTAAGTCATAAAATCTTGAAGTCTCTGGTTTGATAGGGTTTTCAGTTGGATTCCCGGTTGGATGTAATGAGGAATTTGGTTCCCTTAGTGTTTTTTTTTCATTATCTCTATTTTCTTTCTTCACGCAAATTTGGGTAAATTCCCTCTATTTACAGGATGTTCCTGGGTTAAGCTTTGGGAAGTGGTAGTGGATCAAAAAACTAACTCAAAATGTATTTTGGAAATTTGCTAGTTTGCTTTCTTTTAGTGAAATCAACCAAAAACTAAATAAAAATTAAAAAAGTAGTTATTAAATATAATATTTCATTTCTTTATTTTACTCAAAATGCTGTACTCCAGCCCGGAGACAATCACTTCACCTATCAATGACAGAACGAGTGGCTGACCGACATTGTGCGACTGTTGTTTCTTCGCACGCTTGCGTTATCCTTTGTCGTAACGATTGAAGGTCATTAACAGGCACTTCATACACTTTTTGTTTGAGTGCACCACACAGAATAAATCTAATGGCGTTAAATCATGTGAACGCAGAGGCCAAGCATACAAGTCCAGCACGACCGATCCATCTTCCAGGAAAATTAATATGAAGCCATCGCTGAGGACCTCTGCAGAAAAACGTGTTTTTATTTAGTTTTTTGCGTTTTGCAAATCTACACTAGACATTTTGAGTTAGTTTTTAGATTCACTATCCCTTCCCAAAGTGTAGCCGTTTAATCCGGGAACATCCTGAATACCTACCCTTCTATTTACCTAGCCAATCAGTTTTAAATAAGATGCTGACTAGACGCACGTTTGACATGTGTAAGCTGGGTATATGAGAATGTATGGAATATACACTAAGGTGGAGGTCATCAACTTAGCAGCATTAGATGACAAACTTTTAAAATGAGATAAAACTTTGTCATTAAATTCCAGGACATCCTTGACAGACATTCAATAACTGTTGATATCACCCACCAGGTGAAGAAAATTAACCTAAATGTTGGTACTGAAGCAATATTTTATTTGTTTTACAATAATACTTTTTTCTATAAAAACTAAAAAAACACATCAAACTTTTAACGCGTGAGCTACATCCTCACCTATTTAAAAAAATAATTAATATAAACTGTGGAAACTGCACATGCCCTAAAATAAACCCAGGGCTATTTATTTATTAGGTAATTCATCATCGCGTTCCATTTTTTAAAATTTCAAGTGAAGTAATTTTAGGTATTGTGAAATGAAAATTTAAATTATTAACATATATTTTTAATGCTACCTCTGTTCATGAGGAAAATAAACAAATTAGTCTTAAGAGTTCATATGCATGGCTACCACAGGTAGTTTGACAACTAATACTGGCAAACGTTTTTTGAACAGGTATAGCCATTGTGTTGACCCCATGCAGATAAAAGTTATCAACGGCTTGTTTACTGAAGGCAGTGTGATGTTATTGCAAAATATAATAGCCATTGAGTAGACCCGGTGCAGCTAATTGGTATCAATGGCTTGTTTACTGGAATCATGTTATTGCAAAATATAGTTAGTATCTGTTGTGTTGACCCTGTGCAACTAAATGATTTAAAAAAAACAATTTATATAATAATCTAGAAATTCTAATAAAACTACCTCAAATTTTCAAAAAACGACCCAAAGTATGAACAAAAATTCTTCATAAATGTACACGACTAAATAAAACACATACTTTACAAAATTAATGTAAAATAATAAATACATATACGATTAAAAGCTTTAAACAACCAAAAACCCTCATTCTTTCGAATAAAATATAAATCTACGAATATTTGATTCAAAAATAATAGCCACCTTCCCTTCCAACGCAACAATCTCCAGATTAGTTGCAGTGTCTAACCAGGAATGTGTATATTGCAAACATACAACAAAGAAGAAACAAAGGCAGTTGTCTAATTATCTTCTCAATCAGACAAATGTATGTTGAAAAGATTTATGCATTTATAATATATCGATAGTATTTTAATAACATATCTATTCAACATAAATTCCTTAAGATGACTTAAAATTTACTCACAATGTTTAAAAATAACATAAGAATGACACAAACCAAGAAAATATGACCTAAAATTCTAAAATAACAAAAACTGATCTATAAAATTTACATATCTACAACCAGAGAGTCATGAACAGAATTTTTGTACTTATGAGCATGTGATGAACAAAAAATAAAAAAACAAAATCATCAAAATGCTAGTCTTCGGTTGCCAGTGGCTTGTTTACCGAAGGTATGTTTTTGCAAAAGATAGTAGCCATCATGTTAACCCTCGCGCGACTAATTATTGTTATCAGTATCCAACATCTGATGAATGTTAAGTGGGATTGTTTACCGAGCCACTTTTACAAGTCTCCTTGACGTAATTTGCAACTTCTCTTCATCCTGACAAGGTAATTTACACTGGCGACATCCTAATGACCACCGCGTTACAGTGTGTATCTACTAATAACCCCCTCCCTTCCCCCACTCTCCTCCTCTGCTTGTTCACACCTTCATTTAGCATTAATGAGCGCGACTAGGGATAATTATTTCATCTTCTAAACAAATACTGTTTATTCAGTATTGTTATACATCTATATATTCATTTTAAACACTTATTATTCTTAATTGAAGAATACAATTTACGTTGTGATGGTAAATTATGGGGTATCCATGGTTAGAAGGGTGGTAGGTGACAGCTTCCAGAGGTTTCTTCATTGCAAATATGGGATGAAAGCCATTAATACCACCTATTCGGAAATAACTATTGTTTGTCTACTAGTACTTATATCATTAATAAACAGTGTTATCAAATAATTCTGATAATATTTCCCTAAGGATTACTGCATAGTTGCCTTTTCGTAACTCATTGAAAGATTCAAATATAATATAATAAAACTATTATGTGATTTGTTTTGTGGTTGTGGCAACAAACGATATTATAGTACATGAAATAATAAATTTAAAAGTATTATATTCACACTTGTATCGTGTTATAACTAGCCACTAAAATAAATAAATGTTTTTATAACTTAGAGAAAGAGTCACCATGCAGAATATTAGTTTCAAAATGAATAGTTTTTAAGTGAACCATAGATGCCGCTTCCACAAAAAAAGAAACATCCAAACGGCTATTTTCTTAAGTTCATTTTTTAATAATGTAAAAGGTGACCTGGTGGTCTAGGGGTAAGGTGTCGGACTTCTGTGCTGGCGGCCGGGGCTCAATCCTCGGTCCGGGCACAGATTTATCTGATTACCAAACCCTTCCTTCACCTCTGACAAGACATCTTGTGAATGTGTGGAATGCCAGGCCTCCACCGTTTTTCGGATACCCCGTTAAACTGTAGGTCCTTCTATTTCATCTCTAATCACCCTACCATTACACATTAGCGTAAGTGCGTATAACCCGAACAGGTAGTAAGACGCGGTGTTAATAATAATAATAATAATAATAATAATAATGTAAAAACTGTTTGTATTTAAGACCAAACTGTTTGTGTGCAAGTTTTGACAGACAATAATAATAATAATGATCTTGTGAATAATTTATAGTTTGGCGAATGGAAATATGGTAACTTTCCCTAGCTATCAGATACCACCTATCCTTCCAAGGATGCCCTATTTTTTTTTTCAAAAAAATAATCATTTTACCACCTTCTTAGTTTGTTTATGAAATATTGTTTATGAGATTGTCAAAATTTTAAAAAAAATGAGCTTATAGAAAATTTCTTGACATTATTTATCCTTCTCACAAGTCCAAGTTCTACGTATTTTTAACTACGCTAATGTGGTAAAACAAAGACAGACGGTAGGGATTAAAGGAAATGTAATTGCATTTACCGGGAAGAAGAGTGAAACATCACTTTCAATACCCATGTCAATAAAAATATAGTATTTGAACCTGGGTTTAGAAAAAAAATTTAGAAACAATAAAAGAGTTCATTAAAATTTGAACCAACGCTATACAGAGGGGAAAAATAATTAAACAGCTTATACGCGTTTTGTGTATGGAGAAACGGAAGAATGTTAGTAACCTATAAGGATGATATACACTTCAGTTTTAATATGAATAACCTTTTAGGAAAATACAAACACGTTTTTGCAGCCAAAATTGTTAATATTATACCATTATATTAGTATTATTTTATAGGCAATTGTATTACCTATCAAAAGTGACAGCTGCAGATAACGTGACTTGACGTATGAATACCTGAAAGTAAATCTACTAAATTTTATCGCTGCCCTTATTTAAAAAAAATTGTACTGTGCACAAACAACTTAGGGAAGGCGAACCCAATAGTTATCGAGGAGTTTTAGTAAGGGGAGGGAGCGCTCAGATGCCAAGAGTTTTAAAGAGGAACATTATTATAAGACTGTGTGATACTTTAAATACAACCCGCACAAGTTAGGACGTTATCAAAGAATATTAATTTGGTCTTAATGATCAGGACATGATCTAGAGGGGAAGAAAGGAGGTGGTGGGGTTAGGGGGGGGGGCAAGGTTGGCAGAAACCTAGAGATGTAAGTTTGGAAGGGCAGCAAAAATCAAATATAGTAGACTAATTTTTTTTAAATGTATCTTTTACCCATAAAGTAAGGATGTAGGTCATGACGTATGATCAAATAAATTGTACAATGCATCGCACGGACTTTCTCTCTTTTTAATTTAAAATAGAGACTTAACTAAGAACTCATAATATTTTTTGAAATAAAATAGTATATATTGTTGCGGAAACACTCCACCAAAGAGCAAACATGAAATAATTTATATTGTTACAGAAACATCGAGAAAATGGGGGAACATCCATGCCCACCAAAGAGCATAATAATCAATTTCACATTTCAAAAAAATCTAAGCACAACTTCATTAGGAGACGAAGTCGATTGTGGCATGTGAAAGTAACTAACTTTCCGGCAAAACTGGTAGGCTCTTTTGCACTCGCTCGTAGAATTCCTTCGGGAAAGTTCAGGAAACGCACCCAGCTTTAAAATATCTCCGCCAAAACAAGTATGGCTAGTTCTTATGACTTGCCATGGATTAAAACATCGACCACGCGTGAGTGGAATAAAATGTAGGGAAAAGAAAGGACGAAGGAAAGCATGGATTTAATAGATTTAATTTGCAGGCAATTTATTTAAGAGTGAGAATTTACTGGCACCTTGAAACGAACTTGAGGCAAATGGTGAACTATGAAAACATTACACCTTTGACCTCTCGTTCTTTGCACCATGAGAATACTTTAAAAAAATGGTATGATGCACGACTTGCACCACACAGATTCTCTCCCACTTTTAATTTAAAATACATATTTACTAAAAAATCCTAAAATTTGTGAAACGAAATAATTGGTCTTCACATACATTGTCATAGAAATACTACACCAAAGATCATGAATTAAATCATACACAGTTACTCTCTGGCATTGGAAACTAGGAACCCTGTTACAGAAAAATCTAGAAAAGAGAAACATTTTTGTCCACTAAAGAGCATGGGTATTATATTAATTTTCAGAGACCTGAATTAAAAAGTATATAATTATATTTGCTTATAGCTTAGAAATAATTGGTTTTATAAAGAATATATTTCCAAAAAAAGATGTTTATCTTTAATAGTATTACAACTTTACAATGGTAAGTTGTTTCTTATCTCAAATAGTTGCGGAGAAATTATGGGATGAGGACAATCTCCTCTATGTAAAGTATCCTAGAAGTAATTTTCACAAGAAAATGAAAATGTTCTTTTTGTTTAAAATAACAGTGTGTCTCAATATGAAATTTAATCAAATTCGTTCGAACGAATTTGAAGACAATTGATTTTTTCTCTTTTTTGGCCTTGAGTAAACTACCCTTAAATTGAGGGTTAGAAGTCTAATTTAAAAACACCTTGGGGGAGAGGGGGGGAGGGGGACTAAGTTTTAGCCCGATTGGTAAAATAGTTTCGGCTCTAGCCTGAGGTACAAACAGATGACATTGCGAAAACAACTTTTTTGGTTTCAGCTCATGAAACGCCGATATTTATCAAACTCACAATATTTCTCTCTCTGAGGTGTCGAGAGAAAATAAAAACTACCCCGATAAGGATTCAAACCAAAGTGTCTCGGATAGTATTGGTCAGCATTTAACGCGTCAAGAGATTACCCACGCCGAAGGGTATGCGGACAAAGCCCAAGTTTCGAAAATGGCCTGTGGGAATCTTTCTGCCCGGATGTAGATTAAAAAAAGTCCGTGGAAAGCATTTGTCTATCTAGAAAAGGAAACAACTATAAGATAATTTCGAAATGAAAGCCATTGCTGTCCATAATCATATAGTAGAGTGATTGTGTACATTCATTAGAAGAAGAGGGGAAGTGTTATCAGAAGATAAATAAGAGGCCTCGTAGGATGAACTACTAATTTAATTACCTCTCTTTCTCTATATCGTACATTGGATTTTAAGTGTGATAGTGCTTCAAATTCTTAGGTCCGTCAAGTTAAAGCGGCAACGTGAGTTGTTAGGGAATGCGAGTTAAAAGGCCATTATTTTTGCTGTTTTTAAAACAAATAAAATATTTCTCAAGGAAAAACATACGAGTTCGAGTATTTTCACATGGTAATCTCAACAGTTGTTGAATATTTGTCAAAGGTGCCCTAGAAATTAATGATGACTTTTTCTCATAATTTAAAAAATATATCATCAAATATTAACATTCCCATGAAAAATATTCAAGAACTGTTGAGATTTTTTGATGCAAAACCACCAAAAATACTTGCCTTTTCTCTGGTTTTCTTACATATCAGTGTGAGGTAGGGGATATAAGAAATGCGGGAAAAGATCAGTATTTTTGCAGTTTTTTTTATCCAAACTTTTTTGGCTAAAATAAATCAAATATTGCTTAAGTAGAAACACACAGAATTTAATTTTCTTCATTTGTTGACAACAATTATTGATGAATATATGTAAAGAGTGTCCTGGAATTGAATGACAATTCTTTCTCTTCATTTGAAAAGCTGCTCATGACAGATATTCAACAACTGTTGATGTCATTGTGTGAAGAAAACTAAACTCCATGTTTATACTGGAGCAATATTTAATTTATTTTGCCCCAAAAAAAATTCCGCTATAAAAACTGCCAAAATATCGCCTTTTCTTACGTTTTTTGCATCCTCACTTTAATACTTCAATATTAAAATAAATGCCTTTAAGAATACAACACTTGTGACTCAATAATATTAAATTATTACCGGATAATTTATCATTTTGGTAACGAGATGTTGTCTACGCTTCAAGAGCCTGCAAGTAAGGGTCCCGGTAAGGTGTAACGATGAGCACTATCGAATGAAAACTATAAGATGATTATATAATATTAGACTATCGACGTATACGATAGTTTAAAAATAATTCGAATGAAAAGTATTCAAATTCATTCACATTGGTGCTGATCGGTAGACGATACTCAACCTTCCTGATTTGAATGTTTTACTTGACTTATTCACACAATATATTCATTCCCTTAAGGCCCACTTTTGGGGAGCATTGTTCGAATTTTCGTAATTTTATGTGGCTACTTTTTAAAAGTAATTTTAATATTCTAATCATAGTTTTCAACCATGTCAACCATTCTACCATACACACCAATGCTTTTGTATGATAGCCGTTACAGCTCATAATTCACAACTAATAATTTCGAATATTTTATTCCTACAGCAGGTTTTTTTTCCACCGCATCTTACTACCCCGTTCAAGTTATACGCCTATGTACCAATTACGTTAGTGTATTAAGATTGAGTAAGGTTGAATTTTATACGAAGCGTACCTGCATTCACTTGGAGGAAGAGTTGATAACCATTTGGGGAAAAAAACACTTTCAGTATAACCGACCAGGATTTGGACCCCGATCTCCCCATCATCGGCAGTTTAGTCTATTGCGAGTGTAACACCTTAAGAGCATGCGGGCACCAAAGGGGGAAGTTGGATTTATTATTAACTTATATTGTGGTTTTTTTAGTTCTGTTTACATTGCACGGCACAAGCAAGAGGCCATGACTGATATTAATAATCGACCTTATTGTTTTGAATTGCTAGCTTTATTAACACTAGAGATTGTGACGCATGCAAGGTTTATTATCAATCAGCAGTTGAGAACGAATAGGGTTATTATATCAGCACACGAGAATTTCAATGAACAAACACTTAAGGGCCTACACATTTTTGCCGGTAAAGGTATTGTCACTTCCCCTCCGAAAGAAGTTGGGCTACAGATTATTTTCGATAAGGAAAAATCCGTTGACCTCAGCTGGGCTTGAACCCACAAACATCGGAATAAGAGGCAAGCACAATACCCTCTCGGTGATTATCAAATTGTAAACAATCAAATAATAATCATTCGGTAGTTTGGAAACAAAGGTTTTCGCCATACGATGGTGCCCACCACTAGTGTGGTGTGTGTATGTAGATGAGATGAAGGGAAGGGAAGCTGTCGTCTCTGAGGGTTTTGGTCCAGGCAGAGAGAGGCGAGAC
This sequence comes from Timema shepardi, assembly GCA_902151425.1. Lineage (NCBI taxonomy): Eukaryota > Metazoa > Arthropoda > Insecta > Phasmatodea > Timematidae > Timema > Timema shepardi. The sequence goes on from CABFVX010004779.1 coordinate 11,565, forward strand.
TAGGCGAGGCGCCGAGGTGACGGAGAATGTATTGTCTCGCGGTACTCACCTGGGATACCTTCTCTCTTTCTCTCTATTTCTATCAACCTTATAGTCTAGCGCGCGCGCGCGTGTGTGTGTATATGTATGTGTGCGTTGGGGGAGGGAGTCCCAACCCAACTCTTCAACCAAGTTGACCGGCAGGTTTTACGAGCGCTTAGGGTGTGCGGACAGCAATGTCACAAGTCGTTCGGCTAAGGGGGCTGCCTTGGTTAGAGAGAAATTGCCACGCAAACGTTCAGCTCTAACGCAATATTTAATCAGCGATGCTTTATTTCAAAATATGGCTCACTACAGGGTAAAGTGGAAAGATTCCAGCATGACTCTTTTCTCTTACCACCCCTATAGATATAGTTCTATTAATCAAAATAAATGTGTGAAAGTGTGACAGTAGCTCATTTTAAACTACTTTTTTAAGCATATTTGCGAAGTTATGACACTAGGCTTGATGAAAAATGGCTCTAGGTTTAGCCTTCCTCTAACCTATACAGTAGTGTTTAATAGGCTCACAACAGAAGATGTTAAGAAATTTGAGAACAAGCAGCGAAATTTCCTCTTTACCTTGAGATAAGAAGTTTAGTAGTTTTCTTTCCCCTATTGCTTATCGACATGGCAAAAGGTGGTTGTAGGTGAAGGGCGAAAGGGAGTATACGTTTTGCCAGAATAGAGATGTAGTTACAGAAAATTACACAGACCATTTTAATTTAAGCGGCAAGGGCTTGAAAGCGATTGATAATTTCTCGTTTACCGAGGCGTCCAGGTAAAAGGGTGGGCGTGTTATTTTTTATAAGGTCTGTATTTTCGCATTTTTTCCTAAACATAAAGTTTTCAGGGTATAATATTATAAAATATTACTTCAGTAGATACGTTTAATTTAATTTTCTACGCAAAGTGATATCAACATTTCTTGAATATCCGCTATGGCCGGTCTTATTGTCATTTAAACAGAAACATTTTAAAAGAAGAGAAAAAGTTACGTTCATAATCCAGAATGGCCATGCTAAATAAAAAAAGAAATTGTTGCAATTACTGTGTGTGGAAAAGTATACTAATATCCACTTTGTTGGTCGCATGGTCTAAGGCATCGCTCCCACGATAAACTGTACTTCCACTGGTGGGAAGATCGAGATGTTAGTCTCAATCAAGTGATCAGAGAGAGGTTTTTTTAAAAAAAATTATTTCACTCTTTTCCTTTACTCAAAAACGGGTAATTTTCTTTCAATTCTACCTTACTGGATCTCAGCCTCTTGGTGTAGTCTGGGTGTTGTAAACGCGGTGTAAACATTTCAAAAAAATAAGTTTTCCTTATATAGGGTTAAAGAAAGTGGAAATATGTAAGGGTGGGGTTAATGATGCGGGTAGAGGGGAAGCTTATGAAGTAGGTTGTCGGGCACAAGAGGGTGCTGTTTAGGTCACTAAGATGTTACTAATCAGAAGTTGCGCTTAGGTTAAATATTGACAAAACCCTTACCGGTAGGTACACCAATGAGTACATAACTATTTTCTAAGGTCTTAAATATATAGCGACATGTAAACATAGTTTAAAAGTTGACGTTTTACACTATTGAAAGTCCACGAAGATCACAGATTTTGGTTGAGCTAAATTCTCCGAGAAATGAAAACAACTGGTAAAGGAGCGTAGAATGAACCTTTGTGAATCAAATTATGTAATTTAATAGGGGGGAACACATATCGTAATGATATTTGTAATTTACTCCTCCCCTGTTTGCTCTCCGACTACCATACACCTCCACACAGTAACGTCCCAAACCCACTTGGTTTCTGGAGTTTATGAATTTGTGATAGAATATTCTAGCTACTTAGCCCCTTCTTCCTTGAGGGCCGTTAATTAAAAGCGTTATCGTCGGTCGGAGAAACTCTTCCACACGCCACAGGTCCGCGGCGTTGAGTGGTCACTTCTATGGACAGTCCGTGACGCCACGAGGCACCTATATCACTGATCTGATCACTGACCAATTGACCACCTCGTGGGTGAGACCCTCCTTCTTTACTCCTTACCTTCTCTCTCGTCAAGCAAGCCCTCAAACTCGTGCTAAGATGGATATAACTTTTGTTTAGTTATCAGACCACGTGCACAAGGTTTTTGCTACTTCCGATGAACCACCATTCTTGATTCTAAGTTAGGTTACTTTATTAGTCTTGGTTTCTGGAGCTATATCCTAATTTTATTACGAAAGGGCCTATCATTTAGCTAGACAAAATTACTAGATATAATTTCACGGACCTATTCATACGCCAAGTCATGTTAGCTGAAACTTTCACCTTTTATAGATACTATTAATACTTATAAAATAACACAAATAATAAAGAAAGTGTTATCAATGTTGGACAAAAAAAAAATATGTTTACAGTTTTTAAAAGGTGTTTAAGATGCACATTGGTGACCTGGCGGTCTAGGGGTAAGGTGTCAGACTTCTATGCTGGCGGCCGGGGATCAATCCTCGGTCCCGGCACAGATTTATTTGTTTACCAAACCCCTCCTTCACCTCTGACAAGACATCTTGTGAATGTGGGGAATGCCAGGCCTCCACCATGGTTCGGATTCCACGTTAAAACTGTAGGTCCTCCATTTCATCTCACAATCACCCTACCATTTATACATTAGCGTAAGTGCGTACAACCCGAACGGGTAGTAAGACGCGGTGCTAATAATAATAATAATAATAATAATAATAAGATGCACATTCGTAAGAAAACCATGGTATAGATGTGTTGTCCTAGTATAAGTTAGTTTGTAAGTCTTGATTTCTAGAATAAGATGGAGCAATCTAGGATAATTTATTTTATAAGTATTAGTATTTGCAACTAAGTGTGATTTCATTTTCTATGATAAGTTTATTGACCTCGTGGTAATGTCGTCACTAACCTAGGGGTCCCGGTTTCGATTCCCGGCTGGTACCAAGGGTATTTTTTCCTGATATGGGAACTACCCCAACGGTCACCAGGGTTTGGTCACCTAGGCTTAATTTAGGTTTAAGAGTTTCCATTGGTTCCACACCCTCATACATCCCTATAACCATCACCTCATCTCATCGGGACATGGAAAGAGCCTTCATGAAAAGGATGTACAATTAGTAACCTACATTCGGTTGTCCCTTGGGCAACGGCACATTAATACTGGTTAGTATTTCCACAAACTGGGTAAGAGGGATGTAGCCATGACACGCATGTTATATATGTTGAACGCAAAGCCCGAAAACGGCCAATGGACGGATGCTTTGCTCAATCCTAGGATTGGACTATTTAAAATGACCAAAGCTCAAAATTATATTCAATTTCGGGCTTGGGCCCTCTCCAAACAGCCAAACCTAGTATTGTGCAATTACTAAACGACCAAAGTTGAAAATACAGTCGTTATGTTAGGCTAGGTTAAGCTTCACAAAAACAAATTAGGTCAATTGATATTGCTAATTTAAAATAAATGTTTAATCTCTGTCCGATTCTGTTTGCATATCAATGTGATCCACTTCCCCTCTTGAATTCGTGTGGTTACTCAAAATTGGGTGCGCGACACCTTCTCCGTCTGGTCGAGAAACAAACTAAAATGTTATTTTATTTTTTGGTCATTTAGTAATTGCGCAATCCTAGGTTTGGCTGTTTGGAGACGGCCCAAGCCTGAAATTAAACATAGCTTCGGGCTTTGGTCATTTTAAAACGTTCAATCCTAAGATTAGGTAAGAAATCCGTCCATTAGCATTTATTTTCGGTCTTTGTGCCCAATAAATATAAATATATATAATAAGCTAGTTTTTAAGTTTTGGTGTTTGGATCTAGGTGTTCTGGTCTATGGTGGGTCGTTTTGTAGGTCTTGTTTCCAGAGCAAAGTTTGCTGTCTTATAATAAGTTAGTTTGTAAGTCTGGGCTCTTGGTGTGTTCACAGTATTAAGTTAGTTTGTAGGACTTGAAATTTAGCGTTATAATGTTATGTCCTATGTTAATTTAGCATGCACGTTAAATCTCGGACTGAACTTATCTAAAATCTAAGGAGTCAGCCTCGCTAACCACTTTGGTTTACATAGAGAAAGAGGTGGTGGGGGGAAGCGTGGTTTGTTGACGTTAGTGATTACCCCCTCCAGTGGCGTACTCGGACCACTCACGCGTGATAATCTCCAGACCAAACAAACTCATACCTGTCTGAGCCACGACACTTCCTTTTCAACTTCAGAGGGTCCGCTCTCTGACCTACAAACAAACCCGGTGTTGGCCCCCAATTACCCTGAGCACACATCGGTAATTAATTAACAACGGTATTAAAACTACCCTGCGTCATGTGACCGGCCCGCATGGATAGAGTGCCTGGCATCGTTCAGCAGAAATACTGGGTTCAGTCCTGACCGCTTTCACCGAGGAAGCTTGGTATTCAAGGGATGGTGCTCAAGATGGTTGTGGGAGGTCACTTTTTAAATGGTGCTCAATAGGGGTGTGTTAAGGTCACTTTTCAATTATTTTCAACAGAGGTGTAAAATTCCACGCCTCCACCGTGGGTCAGATTCGACATTATACTATAGGTACTCCATTACATCTCGCAATCACCCTACCAATACACATTAGCGTAAGTGCGTATAACCCGAACGCTTAGTAAGACGCGGTGCTAATAATAATAATAATAATAATAATAATAATAGTAATAATAATAATTGTAAAAACTATATCCATTTAGTGTAGCCCAATGTTTGATGCCCAAGCTTTATCAAGTGAGGTTAGTTTTTAAATGTCATTTGATTAAAAGTGAATTTGAAAATAATTTACAAAACTGACAACTCACAATAATAATGTATATAACGTGGGCTTGAATTATATAATCCAAGTCGTTGATATAATACAATTTTTCCAGAATCATTAAGTTTTTAATGAAAAGTGAGTATCGGCATTTCCTTTAAATTTTAGGGCCTACTGTTTGGTTTGTTTTTTTATAGTATTTTATTTTTAAATAACACAATGCCAAATGAGTAGGCAATTTTCCTTATTTTATTTCAACTAACAAAAAAATTAATATTGAAAATGGCTACTTGGCGCTGAAATAGGCCTTTTAAATAAGACCAGCCGATAAAGCCCCTAAAATCTTATAAATCAATCGGCTTATCTAATAAACGCCGGCGGCTATTGCTGACAGGCAACTTTGCAAAGCGCTGCGTGATGCTCGTTGTATATACGTACAGGCGTAAAGTAGACAAATTTACCGATTTTTCCCGCTCCACTTATTATTTATTTGTATAATTTAGTAGGATGGTAGGATAATATTTTTACTCCTTGGATTGTGAATCATGCTTGCAGATATTATAAATTTGAACTTAAAAATAAATATTTTTTCAAAATATATTTTAAAGGCGCAAGTGGAACCTAGAATCATAAATTGTGGTGACCTATGAATTACTTGTACAGATTTTTTTAACACTACGTCTTACTTACTCTTTTCGGCTTATACGCTTATGTGTTAATCACGCTAATGGTTTTATAGATGAAGAAGGTTATAGTTAGAAAACGTATACTTGCATTTCCGTGAAGGAAGAGTGAAGACCATTTTGGAAAAAATACACTCAGTACAATATATGACCGAGATTCGAACCTCGATCTCCCCGTCATCAGTGGTATAGTGTTCGGCGAGAGTGCAACCACCGAGGCGTGTCACTTGTACTGTTCAATTTTCATAAGAAGGCCCTTATGTTACAGTTAGAAAGGTTACTAGTTCTACTTTTACGTATTCATACGTCAATTCAACACATACAAACGGACAAACATGGGGACACAGACACGTGTAAAATTAACTTTTTTGGGTTCATACACACATAAAACACCAAAAATCTTCACAATCTCTAGATGGAAAATTCTCACGATTATAATATTTTCTCTTGATATGAGAAAGTAAAACCTACATTTTTTCCAGAAAACATCAGCAAATAAGATATCTGTGAGGAAGAACGCTGTTCTGTTGAAGAAAGTGCAAACTTAAGATCCCCTTTTAAGAGTAAATGCATTGATAAACCCACAGTTATAAATTTTAAAACATAACGCAAGCAAAAAATAAAAAAAAGTAAAGTTTCAAATATAATTCCTCCCGCGGTTTCACGATTCAAGGTTCAAGGTACATGACATCGGAACCCACACGCTTCAAGCAGATGTTTCGACTCAGCAACATCTGTAATTTCATCCAGTGCTTGGCTAAGGAGCGTCGTTTTTGGTCTCAGTGATGATGCAGTCAGAAAAGGAGATGAAAGAAAGCTCCAATGATTTGGAGATGAATGTAACTTAACGACTCTAATAGCACTGCTCTGTCAACTCTTCATTAAACATTTATCAGTGTAATATTCTGACTCGGTTTATTTCCCTACCTCTCATCATTATATTCTCTTACCCCTGACAATCCGTCACGAACCGATACATGTGATCCGGATCATGACTTAAGGACTTTCAATGTAGAAAACTTTAGAGTGGAATGTAGGGAACGCAAAAAAGACTTTTTTTTTGGGTGGTTTTAGAGCGAATTTTTTTTTAGCCAAAATAAATAAAATATTGCTTTGGTACGAATATAGAATTTAAATTTTTTCCCATGGTGATATCAACATTGTGTTGAATATCTGTCATTAGTATAGCGTCATTAGATGAGAAACTTTTCAATTCAAGAGATGTCATTAAATTCCAAGACACCCTTGACAGATATTCAACAACTGTTTACATCACCACGTGAAGAATATTAAACTCTGTTTTTACTGGAGAATTATTTGATTTATTTTGACAAGGAAAAAAAATGCTATAAAAACTGCAAAAATACTGAACTTAGCTTGTGTTTCCTACACTTCTACCTTAAAGAGTTCTTTTACCTTTTTTCCAAATTTGATTTTTGTGTACACCGTCTTACTAGCCTATTGGGTTATCCTCATATTTACTCTGATGGGGTAGGGTTGAGGAAGGCAACATTTAATTAAATGTACACACATTTGCGATGAGGGAGGATGGAAATATAATTTAAGTAAAAACTACCCTTAGCAGAACACACGTCAGTCTATTGCGAGAATGACATCCATCTCATTAACTGGGATATTACTGTAGATTACTCTTGAACTAGAATGCGTATCTAAGTTCTGTTTCCTGCATTATTCCTTTGGTTAATGCGAGATTGATGAAAAAGTAGGTGGAATGGGCACGGATTTTGACCTTAGACTACCACCAACATTTCCCCCAAAAGGTGGATTGGGCACTGCTACCTTGTAGCACGATTTTACTCCCAAAGTGGGTGGATTGGCCAATGCATGGAGTAGCTAACGTTTAGCTGGATGACTCATAATGAACTGAAGACTGCTGGAGATTTTATTGTATTAGTTTCAAATTAATATTAGACTCTTTAATCATAATTACTTTGGAGTGCACAATCTACCTGTTTACAATTCCTTCCATTCGAATCGAAGGTGCCCAATCCACCTGTTTACAACTCCTTATAGTCAAATCGATGGTACCCAATCCACCTGTTTACAACTCCTTCTAATCAAATCAATGATACCCAATCCACCTGTTTACAACTTCTTCTAGTCAAATCGATGGTACCCAATCCACCTGTTTACAACTCCTTCTAGTCAAATCGATTATACCCAATCCACCTGTTTACAACTCTTCTAGTCAACTCGATGGTACCCAATCCACCTGTTTACAACTTCTTCTAGTCAAATCGATGGTACCAAAGCCACCTGTTTACAATTCCATCTAGTCAAATCAATCGTGGCCGATACAATTGTTTACAACTCTTTCTATTCAAATCTATGGTACCCAAGCCACCTGTTTACAACTCCATCCAGTCGAATCGACGGTGCCCAATCCACCAGTTTACAACTCCTTATAGTCAAATCGAGAGTACCCAATCCACCTTAGTCAAATCGATGGTACCCAATCCACCTGTTTACAACTCCTTCTAGTTAAATCGACCAATATTTCATATAAAAAGTGCCTAATCCACCATTATCACCACCACCACCACCACCCGTGTGTGAAAATGGTGAAAAACAGAAATTGGGACTATTCATCGCTGATAGTTGCGAGCCGATGCGATAGGCCATAGCGTGTGCACCTACCTTATCGGGCCGTGACGGATCATATTTATCCTCGTGACAGTGCGTTTCCACGTCTCTGAGCTTTTTGACAGCAGCCAATCAGATCACGCCCCGCAGATTAGTATGATGATGATGAATGTCATGGTCTGACATTAGACACGCACGTTGGCCCATATCACGACGATTCTGTGCGCGGCAGAGGTTAGGTAAGCACTTACCGCCCCCAAGGGGTTAGGGGGATGAAGGTGCTTTGGATTATGATTGATTACACTAGGACCCTCTCACAATAGACGGGACTGCTGATTACGAGGAGCTCGGGGTTCGAATCCTGGTCGTGTATACTGAGGTCCCCCCCCCTCCCTAATTGGTTTTCTATTCTCCTTTTACGCAAATTCGGGTAGGCCTACATATCCTCTAAATTCGATCTTTCTCATCCCTAACACTTTAACGTAATTAGTGCATTTGCGTATAACTCGAACGGATAGTAAGACGTGGTGCTAAAAAAAAAAGACACTGGGGGAGACGAAAGTGGGATTATCTTTCCAAAAATATATACATTTTAAATTTTCTTCAGAAGAATTATAAAGTAGTCCCTATAATAACTTATCGTGTATATTTTTTTAACTGAGAAAAGGTTTCAACACATGGCTTAATCCAATAATCCAATGGAGTAATCCTCACTAAAATGCATAAATAATAGCTTTGGCTATTTGATTCATTAATATGCAATCCCGTACAGTTATACTAATTGTACAAATGGCTGCAATAAGCCAATTACCGAGTCGGAGGTGGCTGCGTTATATGATATCTCGTGATCTTAATAAATCACACATTTGTAGCTGACGATTTTCGCACGTCCATCACAAACTCTGCCTTAAAATATGAGTGAAGAGTGAAGAATGACCGTGAGCACGGGATGAATCTTTGATAGATCAGTGGTAAGAGCATTGGTGTACTAAGCCAAAGGTCCCGGGTTCGATTCCCGTGTCCAGGTGTCATTTTTAAATTTTCAGAATATGATATTTAATCCAATAAGTTAGGATGAAGAGGGCACCTTCAGGAAATGCATCCACACTAACGGGATGTATAAATAATTTAGATATATATGTACTTTATAATATATTATATAATTTTAAATTATATAAAGTTAAAACTTAATATTAACTAAACTAAAGTATGTTAAAATTAAATTATTTATACAATTTTTTATATTAATTTATTAATTATATTAATATAAAATGGAAGAGAGACAACTACCCCCAGCGCACCCAACCGACATTAGAATTTCATCACCATTGATCCAGTCTCAACCTGAGTTTGATTCTTGGTATGGCAATCGAGAACTTTCCAATATTGAATGGTCAGCCTCATTATAGACAGACAAATGATGTTGCGAAAACTAATATTTAGAGATCAGGGAATCACGAAACTTCGAAATTCATCAAAATCTCGTGTTTTTTTTTACAATCCCAATACTTCACTCAGGGGTCATAAGAAAGTACATATAGAAAATATATATTCATTTCTATTCTTTAGAGTGAAAAATGACATCTGGACACGGAAATCGAACCAGGGACCTTCGATTTAGTACGCTTATGCTCTTACCACTGAGCTGTCAAGGAATTGTCCCGTTCCCATGTTCATTCTTCATATTTATTAAATTCAAATCTAGCAGGAAATTAGCTCGATCTGATCACTCCTGACGGGAATGTAATATTAGTTGGCAGCACTGCTCAGGTGAGTAACGAGAGAGCGGTCAAGTCAGCCAGGTCGTGCCAACTGTCACCGGTGATACGGCACGCTTAGCCAGAACGTATAATAAAACCGGCTTAACTCAACTAGGGCAAAACACGCGTAACGATCCATTAAACCGAAGTCATCTGAAAATAAGGCAACTGAAAAAATAGCACCTCGAGACACGAACAGGGACGGACGGCCCTGTCCAAAGTTCCAATCCATCTCCTTTTTGTAACGGCGTAACGAACGTGTTGGTCGCTCTATCCGACAAGGCACTCGACAGGCACGAAGGAAGGGTGAGGGGGTAGAGGATACATGTGCAAAAGAAGATACACGAAACCAAGGCGTAGAGATACTAACACTGTGAGAGGTTGCGTCAGGCGGAGAGTAAAGATGAACTTTTTCGGCAGAGGTGTCTTGCGGCTTACTGAGTAGGTGAAGGGACGCGGTTAGAAGAGGTAGCACCTAAAGCCAAAATTGTTGACCGCCTCTATGGTATAGGGGTCAGAATTCCTAGTTACAGATCCGGAGGTCCTGAGATTGATTCTCAGCACATCAAGATTTTTTCTGTGAAGCAGTGGGTCTGGAACGGGGTCCATTCAGCCTTGTGAGGACAAATGAGGAGCTAATTGAATGAAAAAGTAGCAGATATAGTCTAGAAAACTGAGATTAACGGCAGGAGAGTTGATTGTGCTGACCACTTAACACCCTTTATCTACATAAATTGGCACTATCATCGCCAACAGATGCTGGCCAATTGGTCTAAATGGCTCGATTGGGGGCTGATGCCACGGCATTTTATATCATTTATATTTACACCATAAAATACTAAATTGGTCATTTAATGAATTGAGCAAATTTCTGGCCATTCCGTGAACTGGTTTCTTCGTGAAAACTCGTCCGGTTCATGAAATGGGTAGCGCAAACAAATAATGGCAATTAAAGATTAAAACTTACTTCTAAGTATTTTAAATAATTGAATTAAAGGTTATGCATTCGTAAAATGATTTTATTACAATAATAAGGTATTAACATATCCGGTCTACAGCAGACCAAATACCTTATCTGACAGCTAAAATAGCAAACAGCTCTACTCTCACATTTTCACACTAATTTGTGAACCAGTATATTATATTATACAAGTTTTATTTATATTTATGTGATATTTTAAATTTTTATAATTATTTTTTGAGGTATTTTAACGCACACACGACTTATAAACTAACTTACTTCGTAAATCTAGAACAGACACAACACCCAGCCCCCCCCCCCCCCCCCCCCCCAA
>CABFVX010004779.1:23452-60002 GCA_902151425.1 Timema shepardi
ATTTATCTGATTACCAAACCCTTCCTTCACCTCTGACAAGACATCTTGTGAATGTGGGGAATGCCAGGCCTCCACCGTGGTTCGGATTCCACGTTAAACTGTAGGTCCTCAATTTCAACTCACAATCACCCTACCATTACACATTAGCGTAAGTGCGTATAACCCGATCGGGTAGTATGACGTGGTGCTAATAATAATAATAATAATTAAATAATTCTAGAAATTGTATTATATAGTAACTACATTCTTCGTTTGTTTGTGAAGTAGTATTTTGAACGCGTGCGCGCTCACACACACACACACACACACACACACACACACATATATTCAATATAGTTTACTAATAAAAATGGCCAATAGGAGTCTTCCTGCCAAGATTTTGATTAAAAAGTCCGTTAAATCATACATCTATATAGAAAATTAAATAAGAAAAACCTTAGTTTTAAATGCAAGTTTATGCTGTCCAGGATCAAAGAATGTTTATATTCGTTAGATGAACAGGGGAGGTGTCATCAGCAGATAAACTAGAGGCCTCAGACGATTAACCGCTCATTATCCCTTTATTTATATTCCGTACATTGGTATACAAGTGTGATAGAGCTTAGAATGAGTCAAGTTGAGATGCAACCCGCTTAACAAAATATTGTTGTAATCACCAAGTAAGCAACGTCTCTACCGTGTGTTGAATGAAGTATCATGAGGGAGACTGATGTTTTCAGTCCGACCTCCTGTAAAGCTGATGATTTATTTGGCTTTCAGTAATATAGACCATTCTTAGGCTTCAGCTTTAGCTAATGGTTAGTTAAATATTGGTCAGATGTTATAAAAACGCAGTCTAATTTAAATATTCATAATTTTAATGGAGTAATGTGTGTACCTGGTAAAATTATGAATATTACAGGGATGAGGAAACTAATATTCCTAAATTAACTAGAGTAAGTTGCGTAACAATTTGTGGAAAAAAAAAATTACGCGTTTCTAAGTTAGTTAAAACATTTTTTGATAGGATTATAATTATATAATCTGAATTCAAATGTTTTTTTTTGTATTGCAGAACTTCACACCTAACTATTTTTTAGGGGGATCTTATTTGTCTTTTAAGGTGTGTCCCACTTTATTTAATTTAAATGAATTTTTAAAATTTGTAAAAAGTGACGATGATTTATCATTCCAGTCTTCGATATAATAAAATATTATTCTTTTATGAAATGCGGTTTTCAGCATTTTATTTAATTGAATTGCTTTGTTTGCATTCTATAGTTGAACGAGCGTAGCAAGGCCTTATTTTAACTTGACCATTTGGACGTCCAGCTCTAACGCAACATTTAATTTTATGATGCATTATTTCAAAATATGGTTCACGACAAAATAAAGTTGAAATATTCCAACAAAGCTCTTTTTCCTTAACGACGTTGCCTACTTGGGTATTCGTAAGCTAATTTGCGAAGTGGGTTGCATCTTAACTTGACGGACCTAAGCAGTCTAAACACTATCACACTTAGACGTCACTGTACAAAATAGAAAGAGAGGGAAGAAAATGAGAAGTTCACCCTGATAGGGCTCTTGTCTATTTTCTGATAACCCTTTCCCTCTTTCTTTGACGAGTTTACACAGTGAATTTAATATTTGCGCCTTGATATCATTGATTTTATTTTTAATTTTACATTTTTCTTTTCTTTTTCTAGATATATATATGCTACCACGGACTTTATTAATCTACATCCCGGCAAGAAGACTCCTACAGACCATTTCCGTGACCAAGACAAATAGCTTAAGTTGTAGAGGATTTATAAAAAAAATACGTTTACAAAACAATTAATTAAAGATAGGAATAATAATTTTTTTATACTGTAGGACTATTTTTAGAATTATTTAAGAATTTATGGTTTTTATTTCAAAGTTGTATCTTTATAACTCGCTGAATAAAACGTAAATTCAATAACATGGGAAATTCTATTTTGACCGGCCATGACGTCAGAGGTAGGCAACGTCCTTAACAAACCTATAGGTTAAGAATTTTTGTGGAACTATGTGACAAGGATTGATAAAAAAAAAGGGCTCTAGATTTAGTACCCGCATTTGAGGGGATGGAGCGTGGACATTATTAAGGTACAAAAAAACCCTTCATTACACCCGACAAGGACTATAACCCTGATCACCCCATCACCAGTAGTCTAGTCCAAAACGAGAGTGACGCGTTAGACCACGTGATCACCGATGCGAGTTGGCCTACTAAGTAGTTTACATAATAATAAACCAATAAGAGGAAAATTATACAAAATATAAAACCACGTGAAAAGGAATACGTATGGAAAGGAAAATATTAAGAATGAATAAAGAAAGAGAGAGAGGATATGAATGAGGAAAGGAGATAAAAGGAGAGAAAGGGATAACAGGCAGACACGTCAACTTAACCTCCGGCCAGCACGAACATTGGTATATTGCTACCTACATGATCACAACACTCAAAACAAATATCGTAAATAATGATAAACACTTCCTCGAGCTACTCAACTCCGAAATAGAAAGACAGAGATGTGAATAAGGAGGAAGGGAGGGGGGTAGGAGACAAGTGGTTCTTCCAGACATCGCCCACTCTCGTGACTTACCCCCTTCAGGTCTTGGATTTAAAATAACCGGAAATATTAGAATGTCAACCATTACTTTTTAGAGATTAAAAAAAACTCGACGTGATTGTAACTGGTACGTGTTGCCACATAGTTAGCGAGAAAATATCAATCGCTGTCAGCCGTCAGGCCACACGGCTTAAAGTACAATGGTCTGTGTCGTCTTCTGGAACTACTTAGCTATGTCTAAGCTTGTACTCCCTTTCACTCTTCACCTACAACCATTCTTTGTCATGCTAATAAGAAAGAGGAGAAATAAAACCGGAACCTCTTATCTCAAGGTAATGAGAAAATCTCGCTGCTTGTTCTCAAATATCTTACAATTTTCTGTTGTGAGCCTCTCAAAAAATTGCTGTATTGGTTAGAGCAGCGCTTTCCAAACTGTGATACGCACAGTTATTCCCGGTAGTACGCCGTGAGAAACCGAACAAAACAAGGAAATTAAATTCGGAAAAAGATAGGCCCTTATAAAATCTAATATATATATATTCAAAACCATTTTAACTAAAAGTAGAACAGATTTAAACAGTGATTGAAGGGGTAGCAATACTGATTCAAGCTCGTAGAGTCGGTGCAGCAACGCACTCTGTGTTATTATATCCCTCCGCACCATTAAAAATGTACCAATCTAGCAAATATATTTATTTTGCTGATACTCAAAAATACGAAAATAGTTGGAGTGGTAGGTATGCCATTCAAAAGGTTTGGAACCCCTGGGTTTGATAAAGGCTCAGAGACTACAAACAATGGTGCGCTTTTGATGCACCCATCTTGTGCACTTCTTATATATTCCAGAGCAGGTACACATATTCGGCCTGGGCGCTTTCAGTATGTAGTCGTAAAATACATTATTATAATGTGAAGTCAATTTTAATTTTCTATACTACTAATATTTAAAAGTGAGTCATCTGTTCGTTAATTTTTCACGCAAAGCTATACCAATGGGGCCGGAATTTCGCATGGACATACATAGCTCGGACGTCCAATTATCGCATAGGCTAATTAAAACTCACACCCGTCATTTTGTTTCAAGATAGTAGCTACAAAGCAATACTTTTCCTCAGCTTCTGCTTATCCGATTTTAATTGGAACAACTTTGAAAGCTTCTTAGACAGGGTTGCCGTTATAGATATGGAAACAGTGCAGTCACACAAGTTCCCGTGAGTTTGGGGACCCCACGTTTGCTTAGGTAACCTAGATGGGAAAAAACAAGTTGGTGTAGGAAATTTTTGCTTGCGAACTCGTGTAGTAAAGTCTGTTCACGATAGGTTTTTACCTGGATGACAGTTGGAAATTCATATGTTTAGGTTTTGGGTTGCCAACACTTGTAAAAGATCACTGTTTTGTTATAAATGTAAACATCTTTAATTACCTGTTATATAATACATTGATAGTAACGTAAACTTAAGTTTTATAATACTATTTCATTTTTTAAATAATTTCTTTGTATCCAACTCGAAACAATATTTTAAAAATAATTAAAAGTACTTATTCTTCGTTTTGGAAAGTTATTGATTTTGTGTAATATAGTGCA
This sequence comes from Timema shepardi, assembly GCA_902151425.1. NCBI lineage: Eukaryota > Metazoa > Arthropoda > Insecta > Phasmatodea > Timematidae > Timema > Timema shepardi. Next base: position 27,614 of record CABFVX010004779.1, read on the forward strand.
CACATTTTAATACAGGCATCGTATTTACTTGGAAAAGAGAAAATACTTGTCTTTTTCTTTACTTACAATAAATGATTTTACGATTATTTTGTCGTATTTTGAAATATTAAACTTAATAAAATATTTTCATCAACTGCGTGTCTGCATCATTGTAAAAAACTTGTTTACCGTCATGTTCAACCATATGGTTTATATTGGTCCGTCGCCGTTTTGAAGTTATGTTCGTTAGAAGTTTTTGTGAAAGTGGTGCGATTATTTTTTTAAAGTGGAATAAAACGATAAATAAACTTCTTTGAGTCCGTCTTCAAGTAAATATATAAATAATATTGACCTAAATTACTGTGGTTAACTATCACATTAATATATTACCATCTGTTTTCATTACAGTCATCCAAAGTGATAGGTGTCAGCTGTTGGCGTAGGGATGTATTAGGTATTACCTCTAGTAACATTTCGAGCTGTCATCCAGGTAAACTTAGGTCATGAATGAATTATAGGTTCCCTGTATAGGTGATCTGGCAAATATTGTCAGTGTAAAAACTAGTATAAACATGTGTTTGATTTATTGAATGAGTGATGCGAATTCTCAATTTTAACTCCTCTGAATTGCATTTGTCTGTCTGTGGTGGCTATGTCTTACGATAACTTTTGAACGCATTGATCAATTAATTCAAACTTACCACAGTTATTATTTGTATATTCATACAGATCAAGTTCGTTGGGGAGGAAAATCTAATGAAGGGTTGCAAATATCTTAAACCTTATGTATACAAACTCGGCTTCTAGAATAGATTATTACTTACCTGCATTTACCTTTTAGGGCATTTCCTGACACCTTATACGGCTGAAAAATGTTATATACATGCAAACTACTGTAATACTATTAAATAAAAAAAATTGTTTTTTGGGGGGTAGGGGGGATAACTGGGGAATCAAAAAACAAAGTTTGCCTATCTGCCAAGGGTGGCCCTGTTCTTAGGGATACATACGTATTATAAAACACATTCTGTGTGACGAACTGATAGTAAGATAGTGTAAGAGAATAATTATGTTAAGGTTTATTCTGGCAGGAGGTTAACCCACGCTTGTATATTTCCTTGGAAGTCAAGACTATTGGGTTGCCATCCTGTTGAGAGTAGCATATAGCTCATATAGCTTGCATCCTGTTGACGAGCTAGCACGTTGAGACCGATTGACCTTCCTGGCTTGTTGGATACATCGAGCTCAGCAAGTTTAAGTAATGGTAGTAACACCTTGTTTAGTGATTGGTTGATTAAAAAGTAGGGGCGGAGGTTCACTCCAGTTGAAGGGAAGCCATGCTTGGTTCACGAGAGTTGCCATCTAGCAACCACGAAGGTAGTAAAATGTGATCTGGTGGTTCCCCCGGGTCGATCGCGGGTCTACAGAAAGTTTGAGAGACCGTTAATGTACCTGCTCCCTCGTCACGGAAGATCCAATCGGTTACCTATGTAGTAGTTTAGTCATCTGAACCTATTAATAAATATATCTTATTGGACTAACAACACTCGAGTCTCACCCCCCACGAACCACCCATTCCAACACCTACCGCTCGGGGTCCATCCTAACCGTGTAGGTCCCTACGGTGCCCCGGTAGTGCTGTAGTTAGGGTTGGCTACCGGGCAACCAGATAAAACGGGGGACGTTATAATAGTAATAAATTTTAAAAAAGAAAACATATTGGCTCTGAAATATACCGTCAAGGGGCCAAGAGAATTAAATAAAAAGAAGGGCAGTAAAAGTATTTATTTTGAAATTAATTTGATCATAGGACCTTCTACTCTTTTTTTGTTTGTTATTTTCTCAGAACCTCTCGGATATAAGAGAAAGTATTGTGATCGTCAAAAAATCTAATTCAAGATTTTGATGAATGGCGACGTTATATAATCCCCTGAAGCCGAAAACGTGGTTTCCGCAATACCATCTGTCTGTCTGTTACTGGCACTAGAGCCGAAACCATTTTTACGATCGAGATATAGATGTATTATCTAGGGTCATGGTTACCCTGAGAAGTTTTTGGGCCTATCCATACAACCCTAAAATTAAGGGTAGTTTACTTATGAATGAAAAGAGAAAAAGTCGATTCGCTCAAAATCGGCTCTAACAATTTTAATTAAAACACGTATCCAGGCACTGTTTAACATTATAATTTATAAACAAAATTACGCATCTTATTTTCCCATGAAAATAACTTAGAGGATACTTTACATAAGTGGTAGGCCTAATTTCCAATTTTGATTTTATCTCCGCTTGAAATGAGAAATAACTCATTATCGAATAGGTATAGGACGCTTTTAAAATTATAATTTTTAGCACCACGTCTTACTACCCGTTCAGATTATACACCTATGCACTAATTACACTAATTGTTTAGGAATTATGAAGGTTTAATTGAGAGGAAGTGCACCCGCATTTGCGTGTGAGGAGAGTGGAAAACCAATTAAGGAAAACCACCCTCAATGTACCCAACCGTGATTGAACCCCGATGTAGCCATCTTCGGCAATCTAGTCCAACACGAGACTAACGCGTTAGACCACACGGCCACCAAAGTGGGTTTGTTAAAATTAAACAACTTTTATTTGAAGGAGTATTTTATAAAATAAATATTTTCCTAGTTAAAAACAAAAACGTCTATTTTTTTATTAGAGTTTTCACAAATGGGGAGATGAAAATGCACAAAACAAATATATACGTATTTCTGTTAGTGTATATTATTTTATGCATGTTCCTTGGGGAAATGCAATGTTATTTACCCCTCCCCCCTGCCATTATGTTGTATATTATTTCGTTACATATATTTTTCTAGCTATTAGTATAATTTAGATAGTGAGGCGAAAAAGTCTGTGCGATGCAACGTACCATTTTATTTCTTTTGACCTTAGTCGGTTTTTACAACCTAACCGGTGCAGCGGTCAGGTGTGAAGTTATTAGACACCTCGTGGCCAAGCGATATAGCCTCGACAGCCGCCTGATTTACTGTCAGTTACCCCCTCTTCCTTCTCCACCCCCTTCCGTTCTTTCTCGCATCCCCCTTTTTTTCTGTTTACGAGCCATACAACCATCCACCGCTTAGACCACAACTGTTTTCAACATATACACACATCCATGCATGAAATAGTTTTATACAGATTTAGATAGGAAGAAACTTTACTGAAACAATTTAACTAAAATTATCACCTGCTTTGGTGGCCGTGTGGTCAAGCGCGCTACTCTTGAAATAGGCTAAACTGCCGATGACGGGGTGGTCAAGGTTCGAATCTCGGTCGAGTGTACTGAGGGAAGATGTTTACAAAAGAGTTTTCCCACCCTCCGTCAACGCAAATGCGGGTCAATTTTCGTTAAAATAACCTTCCAAATTCCTAAAGCTACTAGCGTAATTATTACATAAGTGTATAACCTTAACGGATATACAGTAGTAACCGAAAAACATTGGGCCACCAGTGAAATTAGAACGATATTTAACTTCGATCTCATAGACCACAATTTATAATTGACACAGTGAAGTAATATTTAAACAGTACATTTATACATCAATTCTGAATGTACACAATCACTTTTGGACCTTTAGAGTTTTTTTCTTCATTTTTAAGAAATTATAGGTACATAAAAGAATAAAATAATAGGCGTTTTTGTTAGTAATAAAAGGACATATTTAGAGCAAGTTACTGTATATGAATTATCGTAGATGTTTAAGGCGTGCAGTGTCCTACCTTGATTCGGAGTACTACTGTATATACTAAAAAATATACGTATAACTAGAATAGTGCTGAAATCATACATGATACAAAGAAAGCACTGTATGTGTGAACAATAACAAACTGTTCCAAACCGTGCTGGGTACTGTATACTTACAGTTAAAAACACATTGTGCTGTACTGTACGGTACGCAAATGTTTCCATAAAGGGCTCAACACTTTGTTAGAAATCAATAGGGGGCCTCTTCGACTCTCGAGGCAGGCACGGACCTTGGGTCGGCCACTGTGAGGTCGTTCCGCCATACCACCTGTCTCATGATATTTACCCATGGTATCATGACTTACTTATGTAACTCTGCTGCAATCGCTCTTGAAGATTTTCCGCTTCTGCTCATGCCAATAATCTGCCATTATATTTCCACCGACACCTTTTTTATAGACATTATTTACGGAAAACGAACACTACAATCACTTGTCATACACACATTGAACTTGCTATGGGGGGAAAAAAAACTTCGCCGGAAAAATCTTTCTAGTGCGGCTATCTATAGTTTTTAGTACATGTACTAACACCACCAAATGGTAAAATCTTAGTGGCTAAACAAGTAATATCCACGTTCACAGCACGAAAACAGTGACATTTTAATAAGTTTTTTGCTTAGTTCATAAATTCGTTAAATGGCTCATAAAAGATGTGCAACATTTTTTAGGCTTTTGATTTATGCATTAAAGTTAACCCTATGTATTTAATTTAAAAAAAATACATTACTGTATATAATGTAGTTTTTTTAATCGCTTCGATAGACTGAAAAAGTAGTAATTTTTGGTCTGTCCCAAAATCTTTAAGAATTAATAAATAATAAACCTGTTAATATAAAAATATGATTTTTACACTAAAATGCATGGTTTTAACAGCATAATAAGCAATGGAATATGCGAGAATTTTAAACCAATATTATAGAGCCAAGGGTTTCCCCCCAGAAAAGTATAGGTGGCCCTATGTTTTGGTTACAACTGTAAGACGAGATATAAAAAAACAAATTTTTTTTGACACCACGTACTTGTTCAGGTTATATGCATATTTACTAATTACGCTAATGAGTTAGGTGTGAGGTAGGTTGAATATAGAGGTAGTGTATCCGCATCTGTGTGGAGGGAGAGTAGAAAACAATTTTGTAAAAACCACTTTCAGTACACCCGACCGGGATTCGAACCTTGACATCCCCGTCATCAACAATCTAGCCTAACACAAGAGTGGTGCCTTTTAGATCATGTGTCCATCGAAGCAGGTGAGAGATATTATCAATATTTATAGGATAATAATATAGTAAAATAATATCAATGTTTTTCGCAAAAGTTTATATTTTCTTAAAATTTCTTCTTACCAGAGGTTCAAAGTGTAATTTACAAAGCCAAAAGAGAACTGTGAGCCATCCTAAAGAGCTTTACCACTCCTCCCTCTCTCCTTCAAAACCCATTGTTTTATCCGAAGATCATTTATCTGAGATTCAAAATAAAACGAGTCGAAATGGTTTCCTTTAGAAGTGTGTTCTACAAATAAATAGGTTCTCTAAAAGTAGCAAATGGGCGGAGAAGTCCGAAGCTATGTTCAACCGAGGAATATTTAACTGTCATCAAATTAACTGCATAAAGATTTTGCTAGTATTGTTGGTTTGATGGAAAGAACGGTTGCCTACCCCCTACCCTCTCACGTATATATCTCATGCCAACAGATGGGTAAAGCTTGATTCACACGCTCGCCGAAAAATAGAAAGCAGAATCTGCGCATTAATTCACACAATTTAAGTTGACCCATTATGCATTGCAACGCTAACTTAAACAGCTGATTATTAACATATTTTATTTTCTAGTTGATAAAAATATATTTTAGATCATTGTCCCGATGGTTGTTTACAAATTATAATGCTGTGTTGTGGCCTAATCCAATAAATCGATAAACACGCTTTACACTAACGAGTCAAATCTCCTCTCAACGGCCAACGAAGCTGTCTGATAGCTTCTGGCTGTAGTGCGCATGTGCAATAATTTGAGATGGCTGGTTCTGAAATTTGATTGGTTCTCCCGTGCCTAACATCTCGAGCAGAGCGGACAAAGTAGAGAATAGTTGAACTTCAGCAGAACAGCTCGCGCTGATTAAGCGGAAATTTTGTGATTGGCTTAGAGCGCGTCACGTGACCACATTTCTGTTCTGCGCTAGTTTTTCGGCGAACGTATGAATCCACAATAAAGTTGGTAAATACCAGGAAGAGAAAAACCCCACATCTGGCTAAGATGGGAAGATTTTCTTTTTTTTCTTTTAGTCCATTAGGTTTATGTTAAGCAGCCTCTTGGAAATGATCGTGAGCAAGCTAGCTCATATTTTTATCTTAAGCTGTTAGAATAATTTTTAGATTTAGTATGTGGGTGGCTTTTTTTTTACCTAATTCTATCCTTCCCCCAATACTAAATTTTCATGTTATACAGAACATAATGTCTCTTAAAGGAACGAGGATATAAAAATGAAACTGTTATAAAGTTTTGGAAAATAAATAAAAATTACAGATTTAAACTTTTGAATAACAACTAGAATCAAAACGAAACGACAGATTAAAAAAAAGAAGAAATATTCTATTGTTATTTTTTAAATCTGAACTTAGTCCTAGGTCTCCACCCCATTCTTTTTTTTATTATTATTTTACTGGGCGTTCCCAAGACAGTGTAATATCGTCTAATTTATGGGTGCCATTTGTTAGGTAGGAGAGAAGAGGCGTTGGAAAGAAGTACAGAGAGCGGTGAGAACAGATATCAGTCTAGGTGGCAGTGGTTTGGCCTTGAGGCGAACTCGAACACTAGAGAGCGAACCAGGCACGTTTCCGTTGATCTAGAAGGCCGTGACTCGTATCGCAGTCACGGCCAGGGTTGGTTGTTGGCTATTAAATTGCCTTCACACCTTCCAGCAACAATATCCTGCTTGGGATTCTTTTGGACGTAATTTATGTCCACGCGAGTCAACAATGTGTGTGTGTGAGGAGGGGGGGGGGGCGAAGAAAGGAATAGTAAAGTTAAGAGACCATTCAGAGTTAACTAGAAACCATTGTTATTAACTATACCCAAGGAAATAACACAGGTCAACTTAATAACCACGTGTGTGGACGAGAAATAAAATTTCACTCTTGTAATGGGACAGACATAAATGCAGGGTGATAAAATATATAGCCTTCGCTTCCAATTTGTGGTCGTTGTTATACTAAAATGCATGATCGGAAAATCTATTTTATGCAAAGTGGGGGAAAGTGGACTTTTGAGTCCAGTACTACGGATGGTACCAATAAATATGTCAAACTTAAAAAAAAAGCAAATTCTGATGGCGCGCGAGCATATGGAAATATTATGTGGCTTACTTGGGTCTATAATTAATTGTATGTTTTATGGGATTGTTTTAATTAATATACATACTTCATTGATACGATGTTTTCATCATACGAAACAATAGAACATTATTAGGTTCCGTAAGAAAGCCAATGGCATAAATTAAGCTTGACTCTGAAAGTAATATTTCACCACCTTAAAAATGTCTAGACCAAAGGTTAACTGATAAATAATTACATATATGGCCTACTTAAATTAATTACTTTTTAAAGAAAGGTTTTTATAGCGATACTTTTCTGCTAGAAGCCTAATGCTGGATTCACACATAAAGCTATGCTATGCTATGCTATGCTACGCTACGCTATCCTGTACGTCATTTTTTCTTGTGTGTTTCACACGGTGAGCTGTAGTACGCTATACTTTTGAAGGTTTAGCAGAGTATTTGAAATCATCAAGACAACATAGCCATTTGTGGGTCTGTCCGTTGTGCGCATGCGCAGCACAAAGCGTAGCGCGAGTGAGATGTAAAAGTCGCCTGGTCCGCGATTTCGCTCGCGTAGCGTAGTTTTGCACGGCATAGCGTGATGTGTGAACGTGTTCGTTTGAATAATTGGCTAGTGATCTTAAAACATAGTATAGCGCAGAAGCATAGCATAGCGTAGCGTAGCGTAGCCTCATGTGTGAATCCGGCATAAGAACTTTCCATTAGTGTATTTAGGGGATTCGAGTTACCGAAAAACGATTTTTTAGCACCACGTCTTACTACCCATTCGAGTTATACGTCTATATACTAATTACACTACTGGGTTAGGAATTAGGAAGGCTTAATTTATAGGAAATGCATCCGCTGAAAAAGAAAAATATTAAATAACGATGATGTGATAAAGTAAAGGAATAATAGACCTACCTCTTTGGACCAAGTTCGGTCGAAGTTGGTTATTGATTTTTTTTTAAAGCCACCTTGAACACGCTTTTGGTTTATATTTCATTATTTTGTTTTTAAATCAGACACATTTAGTAGAACAGTTCCAATTATAAAAAGTTTAGGGCAATGTTTTGGGACCCGAATTGGTAGTAAGACACGGTGATGGATAATATGTTTTAGGATATCTGTAGAGATTAAAAAAATAGACCAGCACTTGCACAGATTTTTTAAATTATTGACAATTACAATAAAGAAAAAAAAGCCAGTGCATCTGTTAAGAATCGAACCTGACACCTTCCAGATCAGGGTTTAGAATGCCAGTCAAGCTATCTGGCACTGATCCACTTCCTGCTGAATCTCAGGGGTGTTTGAATTGTGAACAAATGCAAAGCGAGCCAGAGTCGATTAACGTATTAATTGTAAAATGCATTTAGTTTCATTATTACTTTATCTCGACCCATCTCAGAGATAAGTATTGTGATCCATTTAAACATTAAAAACAACATGGCAGTTTTTATTCTCCCATAAAAATTACTTTGACGGTAGCCTACATTATATAGATGAAATTTCAAATTTTATTCATATCTCCGCAACTACTTGAGATACAAAATTACTTATATGGTAGAGTTGGAGTACTATTATAAGTACAAATCTTTTATCTGAAATACATTTTTATAAAACCAATAGTTTCTGATCAATAAGTTCTTTGAAAATTGAAATTCATTATTAAGCTTTTTGGTGGACATAGATGTTCCTCTTTTCTCAATTTCCTTTATGCTCTTTGGCGGAGTGTATCTTTAACAATGTATATTATTTCATTTCATAAATCTTACCATATTTTAGTAAATGTCGCTATTTTTAGTGTTGAAAGAGAAAGACACTGTGCGGAACACTGTGCCATTTATTTATTTTATTTATGGTTGTAGGCGCGTGCAGAACCAATTGGTACAAAGAGGTTCGAGTCCCAGAACCGGAAGTATGGCTAGTAGTGGGCTGACAAAATGTGCCAGGTAGGAAGGAGCCTTGTGTTTAGACTCTTGCTTATCTGTCTGGATCATTATTAAATACCTCTGACATGGAAGCAAACAACTGCTAGTCATAGAGGACTTCACATAGAAACAAACAACTGCTAACCATAGAGGACATCACATGGAAACAAACAACTGCTAGCCATAGAGGACTTCACATGGAAACGATTCAACTTCTAGCCATAGAGGACTTCACATGAGAACGATTCAACTGCTAGCCATAGAGCACTTCACATGGGAACGATTCAACTGCTAGCGATAGAGGAATTCACATGGGAACGATTCAACTGATAGCGATAGAGGAATTCACATGGGAACGATTCAACTGCTAACCATAGAGGACTTCACATGGGAGCGATTCAACTGCTAGCCATAGAGGACTTCACATGGGAGCGATTCGGTGGTATTAACTACAGAGATAGAAGAAGACTTCACATGGCAACTATTCAGTAGTATTAACCAGCAAGGGTAAAAGGGGACTTCATATGTGATTGATTTATCTACCAGCAATAGAAGAGGACTTAAAATGGGAACGATTTAGTGGTATTAACTGCTCATAATATAATATCTCACATGTGAATGAATCAGTAATATAAACAGCTTGTACAATGTTCGCAGTTTACACTAGAAATAATTTCATCCGAGATTGACATGGACAGAAACTGGACATTTGGAGCTACTTCTAGAAAAATACAATCTTATGTTTGCGGTCAACATTGATAATATTTTACTCTACTATTAGTGTTCATTTGTAAGTATCGATAATATCAAAAGTAACAGCTGCACATCACAAGACTTGAGGTATGAATACGTGAAAGTAGATCCAGTAGCTTTTCCTCATTTTTAAATATGTTGATTAGTAAGAAGATAACCCGCCTCGGTGGCGTAGTTGGCTAACGCGCTTGTCGTGTTGAGCTCGACTGCTGAGGACAGGGAGATTGAGGTTCGAATCTCGGTCGGGTGAACTGGGGGTGGTTTTTCCTAAATGGTTTTCCACTCTCCCTCCACGCAAATGTGGGCTCACTTCTTATAATTCAACCTTCCCAATTCCTAATCCATTAAAGTAATTAGTACTTAAAGCGTATAACCCCGAACGGGTAGTAAGACGCGGTGCTAATTATTATTAGTAAGAAGATACGGGTATAACTTCACATGAGTGGACCATTCATGAAATGCCTTTAAAATATTACATTTATTAAATGCCTTAATATATTTGAAAGGTCATAGCTCATAAGGTGACCGAGTACATTTCCAAATAACTGAAACGCTACCCTATAATGTGATTGCCATACAATGACAGCTACAAAAGTTACTAAAGCTACATTCATATACGCAAACGTCCAATCATATGTTCTGAAAAAAGAGCTTTTTACAGATAGTGACACGACGTTAAAACGATAATATAGCAACGCCTGTCAATTTTGAGAAATAAACAGTGTTTTAAACCTAATTTGAACGATATCCTAATTCTACCTTCAACTCCCCTCTCCTCCCTGTGTTCTTTGTCTTACTAACCATCCTGGCTATCAGCATTTTTAAACTAAGAGGATGGGAATGAGAAAGAAAGAATTAAAATAACATATAACCGAATTTTTGTGTAATCAAAGTGGTAAACCCTTTCAGGAAAGCCACCTTAGTAAAGACGTCCTTGATTCAAAACCCCAAACGTCCGTCATGGTAAAAACCAGACAATACGAGATTGACACCTTATACACGCATTACCACCGTTGTGGGTGTTTCCTACTTTTCCTCTTGATGAATCCACCCTTTTTTGAAAATTAAAAAATAAAGCCGATTTGAAAATGCATTAAAATTATTCAAAAATTGAGTATCATCTGTACGTGTAGACAAATTAATGACCTTAGAAAAAAATAAGTAACTTAAACATAGATTCTCAACACGTGATTGAATTCTTCATAAGAAATTCCATCGCTAAAGCCAAGCCACCTCTACCAACAGAAACACGAAAGGTTCACAAACTCAGTCATCTTTGAACTCTTTAATTTTATTATTTATTTTTTATTTTTCTTAATTTGATTGACAGTTCCTTGATTGCGTCCCCTCCAGCCGGTGCGAAAACGAATCCACTCTCCTCCGTCGCCAGGTGGTTCACGCATCAATCAATGTCTTGAGAGGGGAACACGCTGTATAATACGCCGAGCCCCTCGCGCGGAACAAGAAAAGGGAAGAAGTGAATAACTACGGTATTCCTCTCTTTTCCATAGGTAGCGCTGGTGTCGTCGAATATAGACTTGTCTTTGAACTGGTACCTCTTCCACGCGACACGTCTTACTACCCGTCCTGACTGAAGGTGGTCAATATAATGAAGGTAGAATCTAGAGGAAGTGTATCAGAATTTGCCGGAGGAAAAGGATAGAAGGGAGAAAATTTTGTTTTTGTGAGCCGTGTATTATTTATTACCCGTCCGGGTTTTCACTAGAGGAGTAAGGATTAGGGAGGAATTAAAGGAAATTTACCAGCATTTATGTGAAGGGAGGGTAAGGATTTGATTTGCTCACCAAATATTACTAACCACCCGGGATATACGGATATTTATATTAAAGGGGCGGGGATGAGGAAGGTAGAGTTAGAGGAGCAGGAGGTCGAGGGGAGGGGAAACAGATTTTAATAAAAACTCAAGACAAGGTTAAAATTGTTTTAGTTATCTATACGATAATAATTAAAATGAAATCCAAACAAATAATGCCAGTTAAATAGGCTACATTTTCCGCTAAATATTTCAGATACTTGATGTTAGTGAAACATTCACTAGACAAGTGCTGTCGTAGATTCACAACTTACTGCTTTTATTGTAGTTCATTTGATGATTTTGCCGCTGAGGGGATCGACGCGATAAGTGAGAAATTATCTCTCAGACGTTCAACTCTAACGGAATATTTAGTTATACGATACCTGCTTCAGTGGCCGAATTATTTGTGGGGCTATAAGAAAAGGCTTGATGAAAAGCGCTCTAGATTTAGCCTTTCCCCGCTTTCTTACTGACATGACAAATGGTGGTTGTAGGTAAAGGGCAAAAGGGAGTATACGTTTGGACAGATTAAGAAGTAGTTCCAGAAAACGACATTGACTATTGTATTTTAATCCGTGTGGCTTGACAGCGATTGATACTTTCTCGCTGGGCCGCCTAAACGTTCTTAGAATGAATTAAACTGAAGTGGAAACATAAAACATGGGATATCTCGATTGGATTCATTTCATTTAAACAGCTACATTTTTTCTATATCATATTAAAATAATCCAAAATTTTCAAAAACAAAAAAATTTCCATATACAATTAAATACTTTTTCCCTTTAAATAAAATGTTTCTATCACACCTCTATCGTAGTGAAACAAGGATCAATAGAGCCGAAGGAGGGTTAAATAAAAGGTTTGGGTAAGGGGGATTTTGAGTTTTGAAATTTGAATTTTCGCACTACCTATGTGTTTTCCTCTCTTCCTTCTTCCGCGCGTTTTGTGCTGGCCCAGGCCTAAATACTGGCCCCGCTAATCGTGACACGGAATCTCTTGTTTTGAGCGGTGGGGATCCCAACTTGTCACGCACAAGAGTGATTGCAGAAAGAAAATAATTAGTGTCATCGTGGCTTTGATGCTCATTTGAATATCGTGATGGGTATGTCATCATATTAATATACATTTTTCATGTATTGAAAGAAAGAACAAATGGGTGGGTAGGCTATTTTTGATAAGTAGACATGTTTTCACTGAATTGTAATAAAGTGTATTATTACTAATTTTTTTAGGACCACGTCTTAGTACCCATTTGGGTCACACGCTTATGTACTAATTACCCTAAGGAAACGAGGAAATTCACCCGCATTTGTGTAAGGGGAAGGTGGAAAAACCATCCTCAGTGCACCCGACTGAGATTCGAACCCTGATGTCTCCGTCATCGGCAGTCTAGTCATTTGCGAAAGTGACGCCTTAGACCAGTAGCTCTAAAATCGGGGTACGCGTACCTCTATGGGTATTAATAATAATAAGAAGAATCGAAATTGATAGCCTAGTCTTTTTTAATGAATAACATTTCCGATGTATCAACGACGTTAGCAATTTGGGTCACCGTTTCGTGGTTGATACAAAATTCTGATTATTATTTATGTATACCACAGGAGATAATTTGAGTTTAACAATCAACGAATAGGGTATTACTACCACCAAATAAAAAAATAGTTTCTTACCAAGACCCCCATATATTTTTAAATCAAAAGTGCAATTTAAAAATAATATGAATACAAGACAAAATCATCACGACCTAAAGAAATACACATCTTGGATACTGAAATTTAATGTTCATGACTTAGTTTTATTTTTCAGCATTGGTTTTCAGGAATTTTAAGAACTGTGTTTTTTTTTGTCCTAGCTGTCGCATGGCCAACTTTCTCAATATAAATTCCTTATATCTCATTGAAACTACGCCCATGTAATTAAGAAATCACTCAACAATCGATTATCGTCAAAATCTCTCAGCGAAGCCTATCATTAATATGATGTCAATAAATATGCTAATTAGTAGACATTAGGCGTTGAAACTCGATCCATGTAACGCTCATAGTCATAATTTTAATACAAGATCCCACATTTTTTTTTGTGGAGAATGTTAAATTATTTAAAACTAAGCAATCTTGCTTTTTTTTTAATACGAACTAAGGCGGCCGCCTCAGTCAACGAGAAAGTATCACTCGTCGTCGAGCCTCATAATAATCGTCGTTTCCTGGAACTACTTTTTTTTGTCTAAGCTTATACGCTCTTTCTCCCGTCACCTACAACCACCCTTTGTCATGTTAATAAGAAAGCGAGGAAAGAAAATGGGAAAACTTCATATCTCAAGGTAAATAGGAAAGCTCGCTGTTAACTCTCAAATATATTTTAAAAATTGTGTTGTGAGCCTATCAAAATATTATTGTCCTTGTTAGAGGAAGGCTAAATCAAGAGCCCTTTTACATCAAACCTAGTCTAAAAAAGGCGCAAATATGCTTAAAACTCAAAACAGAGTGTTTTTTTCTTAAGAAAAGCGTTGTTGGTGTCTTTAAACTTTACTTTGGTGTGAACCATAATATCGCATTGTAGAATTAAATATTACCTTAAAGCTCAAGTTTGCTAACATGGGTAACTATTGTTGCCACATTGTTTGTAAAAGTCAAACATTGTTTCGCATCCATATTTCAATGACCAACCATTGCTCACCATTGTTCACCATTGTTCAACTTCATTAAAACTGAGAACTTTTCACCGGCTTAAGAGCGTTCATCATAGCAGGCCCAACTCAGCTCCCGGCTCGCATGAGGTACGGGAGTAAAAGGGAAAAGGAAAACACCTACGATATGACATAAATGTGTGCAGTGCATTCGTATTTGAATGATTACTCGACATTTTCCGTGGTGACGATGGGGGACAAAGCGACAAAGCTTCTTGTTAATAACTACAGTATGTCCCTGTTATGACAGAATGAACATTTGTGCACAGTGCTTATATGTAAAGCTATTCTAAAATCCTCAAAAACGGCCTTTTCAACGCAGTTTTTATCCAAATATCATTTAATATTCCAACAATATTCAGGATTAGGAACTTCTATCAACTCTTTATCTCCATTCATGTTAAATAAGAAATTATCCACGCACAATAGTTCTCGTGCAAATTTACTAATTCGAGCCGGCTGTATCACAGAGTTGATGGGCGTATGATGCACGCTCTTAATTAAAAACATTTAATTTTTGTTTGTTTTTTTTACCTGATTTTTGTAATTTTCAAATGTCACATCTCCCAACAGTGGATTGGTTTGAAATATTTCTAGCAGTTTAAGAGGGTTTTTTCAGTTGTCCATGAAACGACAAACCAAAAGGGAATAGAAAAATAAGGAACTGATGTGCTCTACGTGAACAGGAGAATAAGATTAACCCATTTTGTTTTTTTTCTTAGCACCACGTCTTATTACCCGTTGGGGTTATACGCCTACGTACTTACTAAGCTATTAGGGATGAGGAATGTCGAAATAAAAGGAAGTGTACCCGCAATTGTGTGGAGGGAGAATGGAAATCAATTTAACCAAAACCACCCTAAGTTAGTACACCCGAATGGGATTCGAACTTCAATCTCCCCGTAATCTGGTTTTTCTCTAAATTGACCTATTGACAAAATGTAATTATGTGAACAGGTGACCTGGCGGTCAAGGGGTAAGGTGTCGGACTTCTGTGCGGGGGGTCCGTGGTTCAATCCTCGGTCCAGGCACAGATCTATCTGATTGCCAAACCCTTCCTTCACCTCTGACAAGACATCTTGTGAATGTGTGGAATGCCAGGCCTCCACCGTGAGTTCGGATTTCACGTTAAACTGTAGGTCCTCCATTTCATCTCACAATCACCGTACCATTACACATTAGCGTAAGTGCGCATAATCCGAACGGGTAGTAAGACGCGGTGCTAATAATAATAATAATAATAATAATAATAATAATTACTATGTAAACGGTGTGTAGTTCACGAACGAATAGTCCAAATCGAACTATTCTTCCAATTGGAAAGGTAGAACTAGTTCTTCTACTCGGGGTGAACTAGTTCACACAAAGTACCGCGTCGCGACACAAAATTCTTCGGCCAATCTTTATACTCAAAACTTGAATAAGATACTGGCAAACATTTTTTTTTTTTTAGAATCGTCTAAAACTTCAGCTTTCACTTCTAGCATATGGTATCAATGCAGAGAAAATTATAACAAAATAATTAACATTTTGTCAATGTTGACAGCAAATAACTATATAGTTAATATTCCCTTGAACATAGGCTACATACGTACTTACCATAATTACACCATGTAAGTGTGGATATAAAATGTATTCTAATTATCTAGCACACTGGTAGCGTGCCATCGTACTCCTAGTGACGTAACTTGGAACTTATTTTATAAACTCGATGGCAATTAATAGGATTCTAGCCTTTTTGCTTGAGACTTTAGACAATTGAAGTTTAAAGATGCGTCTGATTATGTGCGTAAATAACGTGAATACGTAGTCCACTGGTAATTGGATCGACTGAAGAATTGCCTTAGAAAATAAACAGAAAAAGGATGAGTAGGGTAGCAGGTGTGGCGTTGTCCTCCACAATGTGTACCATCAATTGTGTGGAAATATGTGTTTGAGCTTCATGCAAGGTTATTCCTCTATGGAGGGTTTGGAAACGTGATCAACACACAATAGTGAAAGCATACCCCACCCCCCCTTTTATTCTTCTTCTTTTGTAAAGGAAGCAACAGGGTCTGGTTTCTTCTATTCAGCATCCAGAAGATGAGAGTTGTCCTCTTTTTGTCGAACCGAAATAGGGGTGGTTAAATGGAGAGGGAGGAATATATTTGTCACCAAGGCAACCAAAACTATTATAGCGTTGATAAGGGGAGCAATGGGGGATGAAGGGTGGAAACTCGAACGCGTTTCAATTTTTTATGCGTGTATAACTTGCTATTCATGAGCTATATGCAGAGGAGCGTATGAGGGGAAAGGGAGGGATGGACTCATGTGAAACATAATCTTGGTCTGAGGGGGGGGGAGGGGGTGCGGGGGGTGAAAGGGAGGTATAAACAAGTGCACGTGACACCTGTTATAGAACTTGTGGTTCACGAAACACATATTAAAAAAAATCAAGAACGTATTTTTTTTTAGAGGAGCGTACTTGACCAGATCACAAGCTCTATTTCCTTCCTACACCCCTTCCTCACGTCCTTGTTATACGCGTATAGTTACACTACTGAGGTAAGGAGTGAGAAGGTAAAAATTAAAAAAGTATACCCACATTTGCGTGGAAGGAGAGTGGGGAAAACCATTAAGGAAAAACCACCCTCAGTACACTCGATTGGGATTCAAACCCCGATCTTCCCGTCTTCATCAGTCCAGTTTATTACCTTACTATGGATTCAGATGTTCGACTAAACACAAGCGCGGAACAAAAACGGGGTCACGTGATGAGCTCTAAGCCAATCACAAAACTTTCGCCTCATTGGCGCGAGCTGTTCCGCTGAAATTCAACTTATCTCTACTTCGTCCACTCTGCCTGAGAGCTTCGGCGCAAGAGAACCAATCAAATCTCACACTCAACCTTCTCAAATCAGTGCGCGTGCGCGTTTGACAACGCATGCGCTCTGAAAAAAAAATGGTGGCCTAAAGACATTTAATCATTCATTATTCTTCCAAATGCATTTAGAAAGGTGATAAACCCACATGACATAACATGACTCACATGAATAAGTTTAAATACATTGAGACTGCAACACAATCATAAATACTTGAGTGGCTTTACGGTTTTAAGGTTGTTTAAGATATTTATATGATGGGGTGTAAGAGTGAAACTGTGAATGAACTTCCAGAATTTTTTAATAATTTGGTTTAAAGTGTAAGGATGTGATTCCCAAGAGAAAAGACAAATACTCATCAGTACGTCAGTTTCTAAGATCACTTTTCCTAAGTTTCATGCTGGAAAGCACTACTTTGGATGAATGAATATGAATAAGCAAACGTTGCCATATATTTTTGGCCTTGATTTACCACGTTTGGAAATGTTGAGGGTCAGGGCGGCAATATACCGGAACACAATCCAACACATTTAAAATTATTTGGCCCACAGATCCTAGTTTGTCCATCCGTGCCTTAGACCATGCGGACACCTAACCGGGTTGTAAAATTGTTCTTTCATTTATTTCGGATGTCATCATCATCACCATCATCATCATCATGAACTGTTTCTAACTTGTGGCCGAGTCCATTTAGTAAAATGCCTCCATCTTCCACTGTCCCTCCACAATTATTCCTCCTCCACTTTCTTCCACTTTCCTCCTCTCACTTGTACACTTGCTGTTATCTGTTCCTCCCATCTCTTCCTTAATATCCCTTGCGTTCTCTTTCTTACATACTTCAAATCTTCTTGGAATCCTCTCCCATTCCATCCTTATTACGTGGATACCATCTAATCCTAGCTTCCTCTACTATCTCATGTACCCCCCCGTACACTAACTCTAGACCTTTCATCTTAATTCCTAATCCTCTCTCTTCTGGTGACAGCTAGGATGATCCTCAAAAATTAATTCCCATGGCCTCCACTTTCCTGGTTTCTCTTTTATCCTAAGTTTAAGTTTCTTTCGCCGTTTGAATGTGGGCTCGACACCAATAGATCAACACATTCATTCCAAGTAAAGTAAAGTCAAGGAAAAGTTGCTGACATTTCCTCATCTACGTCCTGGAACCGAGTTGACATGTTGATCGCAATGCGGCCCGCGTTATTTCCATGAACTAAAGTATGCTTCGGGACTTTTTATTCTACTTTTTGCATATTAGGTATAGTCGTGCGCAAAAACAATTACTAAGGATAAGTTTATCTTTTTTTAATCCACCTACACAACATCTTACTACCAGTCCCGGCTATCCGCATATTTAAATAACTAGGATAAGGATATGAAAGGTTTAATATAGAAGAGGTGTAACATAATTTGCGTGGAAGGGGGGAGGGGGAGGAGAGTGTAAAAAACCTCAATACATCCACCCAGGATTCGAAATCCAAACTACCTGTCACCGAGAAAATCAGACAAGACGAGACTTACACCTTAGTCACTGGGGCAATCAGCACATAGCAGTTAGGCCAAGGGATCACTTGTCTCAAAAAGTTTATAGATAAGTTGATATAGACCTTTTTGAGGATTCGCCTACCTGATGAAGCTGTATAGCCCAATTTTCATAAGAAAAGCCTTTAAGAAACTACAATTCATATTATTTTTTCGGCCAACATGGATACTATTTTATTAGTGTTATTTTATAGGTATGGATAATATCTATCAAAAGTGACAGCTACAAACCACATGACCTGACTTTTTTTTTAGTTCAAAGGCACATGGAAAGATCCACCATAATCTCGAGGCAGAAAATGTTCACGGTTACGATACTTTATTTTATAAGACGCACCTTTCCCCCCTCCCCTGGGTCACAATCCTACAAAAAACTTAATGACGTCAGCCCACAGCCGAGTCATATCGACAGAGGAGCCACCATTTGCTGGTGAAGATATTGTCAACTTTTGTGGTGTCATGTGGTCAGCACAACGAGCTCTCCCACCGTTAATCGCAGTTTTCTAGACTGGAGCTGATTCTTTTTCATTCAAGTAACTCCTCATTTATCTTCAGAAGGTTGAGTAGACTCCGTTACAGACCCACCGCTTCACAGAAAATTTGGAAGCATAAGGAATCGATCCCAGGACCATTGTATCTATAGCCAAGCGTTCTAACCACTAGACCACAGAAGCGGTCCACAATCTTAAAAACTTATTCTAGCCAAATACTTGCCATAGTAATATTTGTGTCTTGTTTTAAAACAATTACGATCCCACTGATATTTCTCAGGTTGTATGGACATAACTTTACTTCATGAGAGACCACATTTTTTAACATTACTCAGAGAAGTAACTTAAACGCACATAAATCTAAATTTAAAAGGCTTTCTCCAGTTAATTCTAATAAACACTTTAAGGTTAAGTCAAATTCTTCCCTCAACATAAATCTACAGCAATGCAAGATTAGTTGAGGCTGCCAACCAATCGGGCTGGGGATAAAAAGAGCCTATGTACAAACCCAGGGGCTCGAAGATAAAAAAAAGTGATCTTTATAAAAGGATCATTTAAGGACGTTACCTACCTGTGACGTCACGACAAGTCAAGATAGGATTCCACATGCTAATTACGTTTTATTCTGCGAGTCTTAAAGATATAACATCGAAACAAAAATAATATTTTTTTAAATAATTATAAAATTATATTTTTGGCTTTGAAGTCGTCTCTTTTATAATTATTTATAATTGTCGTCAACTCAGGATACTTGGTTTATTCAAGAAAATGGCCTGTGGGAGTCTTCCTGCCTGAATGTTGATTTAAAAAAAAGTTTGTGTAAACATACGTCTACCTCGAATAGGAAGCGAAAAAAAAATGTATTTTTGAAAGGCTTACTAGGCATATTTATCAGAGTGAGTGAGTTTACTCGTCATATGAAGAGTGGAAGTTTTTGTCAGCTGATAAGTCAAGCAGACACGCAGGGTGAAGTACTCATTTATTCTCTCTCTTTGAATTCAATCTTTTTCTAGACTGGAGCCGTTAATTTTTCGTTTAAGGCCCTTGGCTCTGTAGAGTGTAAGTCTAAAACCTATTTTGTGGGATGGTGGGCGGGAGGGTGAAATGTGTAGAATAGCTTCACAGCCTGCCAAAGTATCCTTCCACGTTAACAAGAACAGATAGATCTCGAAAATAGATGGTGCTAGCTACCGGGCAGGTCTTGCGGAAAAATCATACGTTTGTAAATATCAGTTTTTTTCTCGAGAACGAGTGAAATTTTTATAGTAATATTTTCAACAACCCTTCTAAGATAATGTATCGATGTTTATTAATTGTCATTTTCTTATTTTTTGTTATGAAGATGGCAGTTTTCTATTGAAAAATGTCAATTTTATCTTTATTTTGTCACTTTTACATTTATAGAGGAGGTGTAAATATAAAAAGTACAACTTAATCAATATGATTCTATTCTTGAACAAACTGTTTCCGAAAATAAAATTGCAAAACAACCAAAATTCTTAGAGATAAACGTTTGTTACCATGGCTCTGCATTTCTACGCCAAATGAAAAGGGCCAATCTCCCTAATTAGCTGCTCATTTATTATTGTTCTCACGAGACTGAGTTTGACTCCTATTCCAGACCCACTGCTTCACAGATAAATCCGGAAACATCGGGGATCAATCCGGAGACCTATGTATCTGTAGCCAGGAACTCTTGACCATTAGACCACAGATTTGGTAACTTATAGTAGCAGCTCCCAACCCTTTTTTCGCTTACGTTCTCTTGGCAGCTTATTTCCATAAATTGTACTATTAATTAGCAAATTGTTTAATTATTACAGTAGTTATTTCTGATTTATTTATCGCAACTGAAAATAAATGGGATTAAAAAAAATGACATAGCAAGCTGAATAAAGAGGGAATATAGTTTTACATTCAAAAAGCAAAAGCTACACAAAAAATAACATATTTAAATTATTTATCAATATATTTATTCATTTATTAATAATTATAAAACTATTTTATGTTTGAAATTTAAATCATTTTAACCCACCCATTTCATTGAATTAATTTTATAACTTTTGACTGATCTTTTGTCTTACACTGCTGGCATATAGGCCTATAGCTCTTTCAGCCACTATTCAAATGTGTTCGCGTACTCCCAAACCTTATACACAATATATTTATTACATACAAATCTTCATCAAACATCTCATAAAAAAATTCCTAAGAATTTAAATAAAAATTCGTATTGATTGCACAAGACTAAATCAAACACGTACTTTAAAAACTGAAACCAAGAAATAGTCATGCAATAAAAAATTATTAACAACTAAACTCTTGCATTTTGCTAAATACAACAGGATTTATAAAATGGTTCAAAAGTGATAGATCCACCATGATTTGGGGCCAGGGGGGACTATTGGTAGCGGGCTTGGAACTTCTAGTGGCCCGGGCTCGAGATCCAGATTCAAAAGTTAAAAAAAAAAATTAGAAGATGACAAAAATAATACAAAATAATATATGAACTACAAGCAATAAAATGCCTTTCCATACTAAGGAACAGTTCATGCATGCCCAGCTCTCCGGATGGGATTTCCTCAAGATGAACTCACTGGCATTTGCCACAATTATATTATTGATTCGAGAGTCTTGTCCTGATTTCGAAATAATTGACGATTTCACGGAGACTTATTATTCTTCTATTAAAACTAAATTTGGCACACAAAAGATAGTATAAAGCCAGGCAGTATATAAAGTTCAATTTAAAGGCAGCGTATAACCCGAATCAGTAGTGCTTAGAAAAATAATTAAATACATCATGTGCATAACATCAATTTTCAATTAAGTTACGTATTAAATTTTGAGCATTGCTTTTCTTTGGTAAGTGACGACAACAAAGTATTTTTTTAAATGTACAAACCAAAGTTAAGAATTGGTGTGGAAACAGTAGGGGGAGGGGGCGGAGGAGGAGGGACTTACCTTCTGGAAAAAACGCGTTCCCCCTCTGACTGGAATAAATTCTCCCTTTCCCTGGAATAAACATGCCCCCCTTTAGATTTATCTCCCTCCCTTCTGATATTCTCGAACATGAAGCTCATAGCTGGATATGTATCAAAATCCAAATAATTTCTAGGGCCATCATATTTTCAAAAAAATTGCTGGGAGAAGACCACTAGAAATAGATTATATAGGGAGGCAATCATCAAAATTGCCAGTGGAATATGATTAAAAATAGCTTTTGAGAGCATACAATTTTTCAAAATTTTCTAGAAGAGGCTCACTCTAAATAGTTTCAAGAGACATTTCATTTTCAGGCAAGGACACTCAAAATAGGTTCTAAAGTCAACCAATTTTCAAAAATTGTGTGTGGGAAGACCACTTCAAATAACTTATAGAAGAGTATAATTAAAAAAATAATCCAGATTCCAGACATTTGACGGAGGTAGGTCCCCAGATATCTAAAAAAAAACTTTTTTTTGCTAGTTTCCCCCTAGAGAAATATGGTTTCACCGCATCTAAGGTCGAATATCACAAAGAGATAAAGAATTGGGCCCACGCTTTGACCGCGGTACCGGGCCTGGTTTGAGCACCTGGCAGACCTGGCTACCTTCTTCCAACGCAACCCTCTCTAGCCTAGTTGCATTCTCACCAGGAATGTGTATTATACAACCAAACATCGCCTAAATTATCTTCCTGCCCGAACATTTGTGTGATTAAAAAACCATGTTTGATTATTCAGGTAGTTATAAAATATTTATAGTATTTAAAAATATAATTACTCAACACGTATTCCTAAAAATTACGCAAACCAAATAAAATATTACCTAAAATCCTAAATTAATAAAGAATGACAAATCGAAATTCATTTCCACAACCAGGAGATATGAACATAATTTATGTACGTACGGAAGGGGGAAAAAAAGGTGACATGTCATCAAAATCCAGGCCATTTTTATGTACGCTATGTATGTGGGTATATATATCTACCAAAAGTGACAGCTGCAGATCACATGACTTGGCGTATCAATATATTAAAGTAGGTTTAGGTCCTTTAAATAATAGATGCCAGATATTTTTCTTACTACAAGAATCTTACTATTTATAGTCCAATTTTCTTGGAAAGAGTTCTTTAGAAAATACACCTTTTTAAAGGCAAAAATTAATTGCTTTTAATTGTTTTATTAGTGTTATGTTATATCTATTGATAATAGATGCATATAATATGGCTTGATGTATGAAAAGTAGATCTAGTTACTTGATTAGCACCAATTTCAGTGACCGCATGGTCTAAGACGTCACTATCGCAATAGACTTGACTGTCGACGACGGGGAAATCAGGTTCGATCCTTGTCAATTGTACTGAGTATGGTTTTTCATAAATGGGGCCCAAGAAAACGCGGGCACACTAAACTCCCTTTAAATGAAACCCTCCTCATCCCTAATCCATTAGCATAATTAGTACACAGGTATATAACCCAAACGGGTAGTAAGACCCTGTGCTAAAAAAAATATTAGCTGTCAAATAAGGGTATTCCTAGACAAATTGGAGTGTACCTTAAAATACGCCTCAAAACAAAATACTTAATTACTATGATATGTCGGTGGCCCCATGTAATTCGCTCCAAAATATGTGGAGATTACGGTTTAAAAAAATAAATTAATCACGACTCCAAAAACCCATCAACCTCACACCTTAAAAAATAATCGAAACAACGCTCATCTTATCGGATTTGAGGTTTGGGTAGGGAAGAGAAGAAGGAAGTATCTTTCATTAAAATCGATTAGTCGATTACACGCATGGCATCCCAAAAGGGAGTCGTTTCGGGGGGTATGTAATTATGCACTGTTAAGTTGGCACGTCTTTCGACTTGGATGGCCTCTCGCTTAAACTTATTCCATTCCAGTCACGTGGGACAGTTGGTAACACCTTCGAGTCGGGTACCACCCTATACGACCGACGGCGGATTTCGAGAGGGTAAGAGAGTGCATTTCATAGACGTATGGTTAAGACTAAGGTATCGTCCAATTTTCTTATAAATAACCATCTGGAAAGTTTTTATCTACCATAATATTACTAAACAGGGTGTAACATGTGGGACCCAATTCATCAGTGGACAGGAGACAAAATAACAGGGAAAAAAAATTTGCATATAAACATGTGTCCAGGTTCAACGCTTTAGTTCAGTCGGTAGTATGTCTCTCTACTGAGCTAAGGGTCCCGGGTCTGTTCTAAATTTAAGTTAAGTTTATTAGTGGTATTCTGATACAATCAATAGGTTCAGAAAGTGCACGTTAAATACCTCAAATAAAATACTTTAATGAACAAGTTAATTTGATTGCACTCTAGTCAGTGGCAAACGCTGTTCACTCCACTATACGTCTATGATTTTGAATACATAATGTAGAACTCGTGGTTTATCTCGAGTTGAAGCTTCGTGAAGGACCATAAATAGTTTATAAATTGATCCGGTGGGTGGAGAGAAATCACGCAATTTAAAAAATATGTATATGCTTCATTATATACACAAATTACTTTTGTTTTAATTATTAGCTTTACAGAAAATTTAATCTCCTCACCACGTATGTGATTCATTAACTGATATCTTGATTTAATCATTAAATCCTAAGCTGGCCGATCTACTACTAACCTTAAGGAGCTATTACGTAACCAATTAAAATATATTTGGTGTATTTAAACATTGTTGATAAAATATTTCAATGAATACTTTACTATTTAGTTATAAAATATATATTTCTTTGAACTAACTTATAACCAGGGCTTGGACTTTCATAAGTTAAAATGGTCAAAAAAATGACCTAAAATGACACTAAAAAAATAATTCAAATTTTAATGAATACATACTACTAAATAAAAATGATAAAACATGCACTTTATTAATGTAAACTAAAATAAAGGCATGTATATGCAATAAAAAACCACTTACTTGCTCTACAAATACGCGTGCGCAGCATGGGTGCCGTGGGTGTGGAGGCACCCACAACTAGCCATCGAAACAACAGGAAAGGTTGGAGTGACAAAAGAATGCAGTACATATTTTTTTAGAAACCCCGTCAATGGATATTCAAAGGGTATTTATTGGTTAATGTAGGCTTGAGAGGTCACCACAACACCTCATGATCTCATTCGTTGAACAAAGGCTGGTTGTGGATACAAACTTCAATAACATTACTGACGAGTTAAAAAAAAAAATAGTACCCTTCAGCCAGCAGATGGCTTTGTAAGTAATTGATAATGTATTCTTTTCAAAGAATAGTATTGTAAAATAAAACATTGATTCTTTCTCGTTTTTAATTTATTATAAATGATTTTAAAACCCAAGTTGGTGGATTATGGGGCGTGCAGTGTTCCCACCCCCTTCATCTTCCAAATGGCACCCCATCAGCAGCACCCTGCGCACGACTATGATTCAATATGAATGCGGAAAAAAGACTCGAAATATTAGACCTAAGTAAACAAAGAAACTGTGTAAAAAAATCAAAATGGCAAAAAAAACACCTTTGACTCCGCTCTTTACCTCCCCTATCCCCCACTTCCCCAGTCAATTGTATACGTTTTACACTACTGGAGTTGGGATTGAGGAAGGCCGGTTTTAGAGTAAATGTATTCACCTTTGCGTGAAAAAAGAAGTGAAAGAGAGCAAAGGACAGAAAGATAAAAAGAAAGAGAAATAGAGAGATATAAAGAATATGGAAACATCCAGGGAAAAATCATCCTAAGTTCACCTGACCTAGATTTGAACTCTCTACCTCCACGTCACTGACAAACCAGACAAGATGAGACTGATGTCTACGTAGGTGAGATATAAATATTAGAATACCATTTTACGTACTAATTAAACAAATACATGAGGTATTTATACGTATTTATTTAAACGTATTAAACAGTTTAAAATAGTGTTTTATCAATCGTTCATAATCTGTTTATGTTCATATGTGACCGAACATGAACATACGTGGTAAAAAATTATTAATTCTAGACTAGAAAATATTTAATGTGGTGGGTCAGATTTAACTAAATATTTTCTACTTGCTACAGAATATGGACTGCTCAAGTTGACCCACAACTTTTTTTTTTTGCAGCGCTTCTTACTACTTTCTAGGGTTATACACTTGTTTACTAATAATGCTAATGATTTTGGGGATTTGGAAGGTTATAATTAGTGGAAGTGTACCCACATTTGAATGTATAGAGAGAGTGTAAGACCATTTTGGAAAAACCACACTCAGTACATTCGACCGAGATTCGAACATTGATCTCCCCGTCATCAACAGTCTATTCTACTGCTTCGGTAGCACCTGAGATGATGTGGCCACCAACGCGCTCTCTAAAAGACCTAATTTCATAGACCTAATTCTATAGTACAAATGTTCTTGTTCAGACAAATATGTACACAAATGATGCACAAACAATTGAATAAAAAAAAGAACCAATTCTAGGCAACCCCCTTCGGTGCCCGCGTGGTATAACGCGCTACTCTCGCAGCAGCCGATGATGGGGAGATCCAGATTCGAATCTCAGTCGAGTGCACAGAGGATAGTTTTTCCAAAATTGTTTTCTACTCTCCCTCCACTTAAATGTGGGTACACATTTTATAATTATAGCCTTCCTAATCCCTAAAACCGTTAGCGTATTTAGTAAATAAGCGCAAAGCCCGATCGGGTAGTAGGACAGGTTACTAAAAAAAGTTTAGGTATAATGGCGGGTCAACTTGAGTTACATATCAATGATTCCTAAAAATTACCCGAACCACACAAAAAAAANTCTTTTGTGAGAAAGTTTGTGCAATATGTTTTTTGCACGTATTTTGCTATTATTAATGTGCACAGCTTGGAACGTGATCTACTCGAAACCTTGCCTATAGACATGGTTCGCACAGCAATAATTCCAATCCAAAGTGTAAGATAATAGTAATGGTCACGGTTGGAACTATTCTGGTCTGGTCTAAGAATCTGAGGTCACGCTATTTGGTTTCAAACATTGCGTTCATTCGAGTGTTGATAATGTTGCGTTTTTTCCTCATTCAAATCTACGTAGTGAAAATATTAACTGATACCGGAAATATAATATATATATATATATATACATATAATAATAATACATATAATAATAATACATATATATATATATATATATATACAAACTCTCGATCCCTCGGAGAGATAAGTTTTGTGATTGTCAAAAAAAATTCAAACTCAAGATTAATATAAAGATTGGGTCACCTGGTGGTCTAGGGGTAAGGTGTCAGACTTCTGTGTTGGGGTCCGGGGTTCAATTCTCGGTCCCATCACGGATTTATCTGAATAGCAAACCTTCCTTCACCTCTGACAAGACGTGTATTAATCACATCTTGTGAATGTGAGGAATGCCAGACCTCCGCCGTGGTTCGGATTCTATGTTAAACTGTAGATCTTCCATTTCATCTCAAAATCACCCTACCATTACACATTAGCGTAAGTGCGTATAACCCGAACGGGTAGTAAGACGCGGTGCTAATAGTAAATAATAATAATATAAGGATTCCCGTTTTCTGGCCCCATGAAACCTAAAAGGGGTTTTCACGATGCCATTTATTTGTCTCCCGTCTGTACCTCCATCTAGAGCCGAAACCATTTTACTGATTGGGCTAAAACTTGGTATCTAACATTTTCATAAGGTTGCCCTGAGGTTTAAAAAAAAAATTAGAGTTATAACCCTAAAATTAAGGATAGTTTACTGTAGGATAAAAATAGACACAAACAATGTTCTAAAAATTCGTTTCAGCGATTTTAATTAAATTTTGTATCGTGACACTGTTTAACATTACAAACAAAATGGAAATTTTCATTTTCCCAAGCAAATGACTTTGAGGGTACTTTACATTCTTAGAAGTTTCCAATTTTGATAATTTCTATGAAAATATTGGAAGTACGAAATAACTTATAATTGCAAAGTTGTAGTACCATTAAAATTAAAAATATTTTAATCAGCAATGTATTTTTACAAAACTAATAGTTTATAAGCAACCATATATATGGAGAGCTTAGAAATCTGAAACTGATTGTTATGCTCTTTAGTGGACAGAACTACTCTTCTTTTCTCAATATTTCTGTAATAGTGTGTATCATTACATTTGTACTCTTTGGTGGAGTGTTTTTGTAACAGTTTGTATTATTTCATTTTACAAATATTTCAAGTTTTTAGTAAATCTTTGTATATTAGGATTAATGAGAGTTAAATCCCGTGAGGTGCATCGTGTCATTCATTTAGTAGATTGCTACTTATACTTAAGATTTATCGTGCTTTAAAAATATAAATTTCCACCAGTTGCGTATAAAGGTGGGGGTAGGGGTTCTGTACCCCTGGACAATTTTGAGCCCCCCTTGGAATGTATGGACACCATAAAAGTTAGTGTTGTGTGTGAGAGGGTTAGACTTATTTGTTATCAAATGCTCACATTTAATTTGGTATTGTTATATTTAGTATTATATTAGAATACACACACACATATCTCCCACATTTGAAGTAAAAAAAATTACATAACACAAGTAACGTCAAATTTCTAGTAAATCTTGCCCTCGAAAATTAGTTTACTACGACCTTGATTTCCATCAAACTTATACATGTTCAGGTTATACGCACATATGGTGAGTAATCTACGCGTAGCGATGAGGAAGGAAGCATTTTAGTGGTAGTATACCCGCATTTGCATGGAGGGAAAACAACTCTCAGTAGACCAAACTTGGATTCAAACTACGATCTCCCAGTTATAAGCAAGTCAATCTAACATGAGTGGAATGCCTTATACCAATGTTTCCTAAGTGAACTGGTTACAAGTGTTCCGCCGGTGAAAGATGCCACATGACAATAGTTCTGAGTAGAGATGTCACGATACCTTCTTTTATCGATTCCGATTATTAAGTTTAACCTTGATTCTTCGATTCTCAATTACGATTCTTGAATATTTACTATTTTATTATTTTTCCAAGCATATAACCTCAATTAAAAACATACTTATTCAACGTCATGGAATAGATAAAAAAGAAGTCAATAATACAAAAGTTCAATTTTTTAACAAAGAAAAAGACCCGTTTACCAAGTACTAAAGAATATTTTAACAAATTAATAAAATAATGAGAAATTACATTAAAAAGCATATATCTTCCTATAAAGCATGACCGAGTCAAATAATTAAAAAAATGGTATAATAAACAATTGTAGAAAGCACAAGTGTTATAAATTCACCAAATAGCGTTATCATCTGAATCAAAATATGTAGCAAATAACGGCAAATAAACTAAAATCAGAGATATTCGATTACTACTTGTTCTGAATGTTGCCATTTTCTTAGTTGCCAGTACTTTTATTGAGAGCTGAGAATCGTAATGTTAAGATCGGTTTTCAATTCTTTCGATATTAGTAAGAATCGAGGATATCGAAGTATCGAGTTTGACATCCCTAGTTCTGAGTGATGTTAGCTACTATGATTCTAACAACTTAAGACTGCTGTGCACGTTGACTTATAAACCAATAGAATATCATATTCTTTACATTGAAAAAATGACGCCTGGACACGGGAATCGAATCCGGGACCTTTGGCTTAGTACGCCAATGCTCTAACCACTGAGATATTCGGTAATTGTCTCGTGTCCAGGGTAATTCTTCACTAGTATTTTAAGGCGGAGTCTGTGATGGACGTGTGTAAATCGTCAGCTACAAATGTGAGATCAATTAAGATCACGAGCGATCAGATAACGCAGCCAATTTTGACTCGGGAGGACATTATGCTACCAAATGTACAATTATTGATTAAATAGCCACGCTATTGTATTTGTTAATTACTGTTATAGCCGCGTCTAAATATCATTTTCTTTAGATTACACTTGTACACATGTGTTACGTAAATTTTTCTTAAAGTTAAAAGTGTTCCGTGACTTCCAAAAGGTTAAGAACCACTGCCTTAGACCATTTGGTCAATGAAGCGGTTTTTAAGTCCAAGATTATGACATAATATTCAAATGGTCTACAGTAGAAATCGATAACTTTTTGGAGCCGAATCAACTTATAAACTCATTAAAGGTCCTGTAATCACTCATTGTTTCTACCTACACTCTACTTTTGCTTTTTTTTAAATACTTTTTTATATAGATTTTATAATCATTTACCCTCCTCGGTGGCGAAGTTATCTAACGCGCTAGTTTCAAGATCGAGGTCAAAATCTCGGTCGGGTGAAATGGGGGTGGTTTTTCCCCCCAAAAAAACTTCACTCTCCCTCCGCGCAAATGCGGGTTCACTTTCTCTATATTCAGTCTTCCCAATTCCTAGCATATTAGCGTAATTAGTACTTATGAGTATAACCCGAACGGGTATTAAGACATGGTGCTAAGTATTATTATTATTATTATTATTATTATTATTATTATCATCATCATCATCATCATTTCTTTAATTCTAACTCTTCCTCATATACTTTTGACCTCACTTTTTTTTTTCTATGAACACTAATAGAATATATAAAATGTACAGTTTCATAGTAAACTATACGTTTGACACCCATCTTACTACCCATTTGTGCTATACCCTTGTATACTAATTATTCTAGTAGGCTAGGGATGGTGAAGGTTGAATTTATTGGAAGTGTACAAGCATTTGTGTGGAGAAAGAGATTGAGAATCCATTTAGGGAAAATCACCCTCAGTACACCCAACCAGAATCGAACCACGATTTCCCCATCATCTGGTTTAGTTTATTACGAGAGTAGTGCCTTAGACTATGTGGTCACCAATTCGGGTAGTAAACTATTTAATTTTACTATAACATAAACGATAGTGACCAATCTAGGTAATTTTGGCCGCACTCATATTTTTTCAATGTACTTGATAATTTAGGTAGTCTAAAATTAACTTCTAGTGATGAAGTAATTTTCTGAAGCAATCTCGAAAATAGTGACGAAATCGACAATTTGCCGAAACCTGGTATATAGATATAAACTTTCAAGCCTTCATCAAAAGCACCCTTAGAATTTCAATTTGGATTAAAGTACAATAGAAACAATATTTTCGGTATATTTATTGACTTTATTTACTAAGTCAATGCTTTGAATTCCTCTCTAAAAGAATATTTTTGAATAAACCAATGAGAGTGACGATGAAGCCATAGTAAAAGCGAGTTCACGAACTCTTTCTGTACATGCACGGAAGAAGGTCTGAACTAAGGAATGAATCCCCGCCAAATCGTGCGTGATCAGGTTGGAGGGTGCTCCGTCTGTTTTATTTATGTATAAACTTATAACGAAATACCAAACAAGATCGTTTCATCTAAATGTCTGCCGCGTGACCTTATTTCTGTCATGCTTCATTTGTTTGTAGAGTGGGTGGAACAATCAGTGTTGCCACATAACTGGCATGAAATAGCTTTATAATGTGATAAAACGTAATGTTCTGTAATGACATAAGAGTATATTTGTTTTTCCACACAAGTTTACTAATATTGTATCAATAATTGGTTTCTAAATAAGGTGAAACTAAACATTAAATCTAACAAATCCATTAAATACTGCATTCGTCAATCACAAAACATTAGTAGAGTGAAAAGTTTCGAAATGTTGAAATCCAAGGTCAAAGCTCCTTTGCTTTAACTTCCAACTTCCACAGTAACCTTCTCATCTTTGAAATATTTTTACGGAATAAGCAAACTTCTAAATATTATGAAAATCTTTGAAATATCTTCCTTTAATGTGACATATTTAAACATATGGAACCATCTTTAAAAAGAAAAAACTCCTTAGCCTCATTCTGCAAGTGAGCTATACCGACCAAGCGGCTACTGCATGTTGACGAAGATAGTGCCAACATTTGCGAATAGAGGGTGTCATGTGATCAGCACAAAGAACCCTCCGGTCTCTGGTCTCAGTTTTCTGAGCTGAAGCTGCTATTTCTTGATTCAAGTAGCTCATTTCTCCTCGCGAAGCCGATTTGTATCCCGTTCCAGGACACAGGAAATCTGAAAGCGCCCGGGATCATATCCAAGTCACATTTATTATTTAAGGGTGAGAAAGGTTTAATTTATAGGAAGCGTACCCACATTTAAGTGGAGGTAGAATGGAAAACCATTTTATAAAAACCATCCTCAGTACACCCTACCGGGATTCGAACCTCGATCTCCCTGTAATCGGTAAGTAGTTAGGGGGATTGGGTAGCACAGGGCCCGGATAGGTGGAAATTGATCACGTGACCACGCCTCCTGCTCTCTGATTGGCTG
>CABFVX010004780.1:0-18594 GCA_902151425.1 Timema shepardi
GCTGTGAGCTGTCAGTCAGCACCAAAGAAGCCACGGGGCTACTGTATATACCTAAATGTTGACCGTCAGAAGTGAGCTGTGAGCTGCCAGTCAGCACCAAAGAAGCCACGGGGCTACTGTATATACCTTAATGTTGACCGTCAGAAGTGAGCTGTGAGCTGTCAGTCAGCACCAAAGAAGCCACGGAGCTACTGTACGTCTGTTTGAAGCAGAAACAATTGTTGCTCGAGGTAGCCACGCAATGCATTGGGTGGTTGGTTACCCGAGGAAACGCCGGATACTTCAGCTAGTTTATTTGAGGTATTTGACGTGCAATTTTCTGAACCGACTGATTAAATCAGAACCATAGAATTTCTATGAGCGAGAGCAAAAAGAGCCTACCAATCCAGCCGGGAAAGGTATTTTCTTATACCTTCCAGGGACTCTTTTACATTACGCAATCGACATGAGCCCAACGGATTTACTTCCCCTCCAAAGGAAGTTGTGCTACTGATTTCCTTGAAAAATCCGTCGACCCCTTCTCGGGTTGAACCCACAAAAATCGGGTCCTGGAACGAGAACTTTACCCCAAGAGCAGCGAGTTCAACAGGTTCACGATATTCAATATTAAATATCATTTTACTTTTCTTTCCGGGCTACAAGATTTCAAGGTATTGCGACATTCTGCTGTGTCTCTCTTGCTCTACAGACAGGCTGAACCCTCTTCGAAGGAAGGAAGGAGGACAATAGAAGGGCGCGTATAGAACCTTCTCGAATTCTTGGAATAAAGGAACATTCTTGAGGTAAGTCGTAACGAATGATGCCTCGCTCTGAGCAAGTGATTACAAACCAGGGTTCTCCGAGAATTTGCAAAACCTTGCTTTAATTAGATCTCCCCATGATTTTTGGACAATGTGGAAATATTTACTCGTGTGTCCGAAGACGGCAAAGAGAAGAGTGTTATAGTAGGAATATTGATAAACCAAGTTCATGCAACCGAAGGATAGTCAGTGAATAGAAATAGATAATACTCTTGAAGTATTTTATTCTAAAGTATGAGTTAATTATTATTTACCAACCCTACTTGTCTCCACGTCTAGTTTGTAGCTCAGACAGGTATTGATGGGTTCCCCGGGATTTTTCAAGAAAGCCTTCAAACAAACAAAAAAAGGTTGGGAATGAACACTCAACCGCCCAGAGAAATCTCGATGGTAATACGGGTAGACCACGTCGAGCATTTCGATCCGGTTTTAATTCAATCTAATAATTAAATCCCCGCCTTCGAGGAGACTTGGTGGTATTGTCATGTCGGCATTTCCTTCGATCAAGTTAATTATGTCGAGTGTGATATCGGATAGCGCGACACATTTAATAATGTGTTTGTTGGTATCGAAGGAATATATCTCTTAAATTATTTATATAATTAATTAAATTAATCGAACACTAGCCCACTCCCGTATTTTTTTACTCTATAATCATGACCCTCAAGGCCGTAGCCCGGGTGGGGGTTCAACACCCCCCCCAACGCGAAATTTTATTAACAAAATATATAGGGCTTTATTGATGGCTCAAACAATATAAAAATTAAGATTAGGGGGCTGTGTTACCATAAAAAAAAAGCACTTCAGAGAACTTCTAGAGATGTTAAATATTTATAAATTTTACTAGTCTTCGGCATTTTGAGGGTTTTTTACCATAAAAAAACATTTCGCAGAGCTTCAAAAAGTGTTTAATATTTAGACATTTTCCAAGCCTTCGGCAGCTAGGGGGTTATTTTACCATTGAAAAAAAAAAACTTCAGAGAGCGTCTAGAGGTTTTTTCATTTAGAATTTTTTCTAGCTTACAGCAATTGGGGTGTGTGCCCACAAATCCCCCCTGAAATTATTGACTGGCTACGGCCTTGGTGATCCTAATAATCACCATATTAACCCCTTCCTTAGTGGTAGCCTACGTCACGGAATTACACGCATACGTTAATTAAGTTAATGGAATAGAGATGATGCCGGCATCATAACCAACTTAACGTTCACTCGTTGAATGTATGTATACTTCAACGGTTCACTTAACGTTCACGTTGCGTAACTAGAGAAAAACAGAGTGTGACGTGAAATGTTTGAAAACCAAATGAATGAGACCCAATAATTTAGGGCTAATTGGGGTGCAAATAATCGCAATAGAAGCTTTAGTGGATCCACAAAATAAAGTGTAACATGAGGTTAAGATGTAGAACACGTGGTACTCTTCACTTAACGTTCACGTAACGCGAAAGTTCTCCCCTAGAAAACTCTTACGTTAAAAGAAAAAAACACTAGAAACGTTAGGTTGATCGCTATCCTTAAATAAGTAAAGTAAAATTTTAGCGAAAATGTACACTAATTTGCACGAAGAGTGGGAAACTGTTTAAAGGGAAAAAAAACCTCTGTACACCCGACCAGGCTTCGAACCCCGAATCTCCTCGTCACCTGCAATCCAGTCTACCACGAGTGAGATGCTTTATGGCCTTGAGGGCACTGGTATATTATTATTGTTAACGCCCTTCAGTGGTCAAATGGTCCAAATATAAGGCGTCAATCTCGCAATAAACTGGACTGGAGATGACTGGAAAATCAGGGTTCGATTCCCGCTCGGGTGTACTGAGGACGACTGTTGTTTTCCCTGTCTACCCCCCCCCCCCCCACTCAAAGGNATGCAAGTGTGCATTCCTCGTCCCTAACATATTACACAATAAGTTAACTCACACGAATATTAAGACGCATTAAAAAACTGTTTTACCTTTGAAAAATTGAATATAATTATTAATTATATGAAATTGATGTTTCGCCTGATTTTGTTTATTGATCTGACGCAAGTTTTCGAGTATGCAGGCCACTGTATTATCACAAGTTTTTTTTTTACTTTTCAACAAATCTGTTAGGTAAAAATCCCATCTTTCAAAGTGACACAAGAGACGCAACTGGAAATATTGGAGGGGAGGACATAGGTATCTGGGACTCCCCTGGCGGACAAATCCTCCACTACTTACCCCAACAACATCTCATATTTCACAACCATAGGACTCTTTCTTTATGATATATGACTCATCCATCCCGGGGGGAAGGGCGGAGACAATTACATGTACAGGGGCATTTTGAGCCGACATGATTGGCTGCGCCGACCAGTGTTGCCAGCTTTGTGTCCCCACACACTAGATCCAGCGTTTAAAATACTGTTATCAAATAGCGGCTAGCGGATTTTTCTTCTTCTGCGTCACGGCTTGCTACCCGTTCGGGTTATACGCTTTAAGTACTAATTACACTACTGGATTAGGAATTGGGAAGGTTTTTAATCAGAGGAAGTGAACCCGCATTTGCGTGGA
The DNA here is from genome assembly GCA_902151425.1 of Timema shepardi. Lineage (NCBI taxonomy): Eukaryota > Metazoa > Arthropoda > Insecta > Phasmatodea > Timematidae > Timema > Timema shepardi. Next base: position 3,336 of record CABFVX010004780.1, read on the forward strand.
GGGAGTAGTAGAAAACCATTTAGGAAAAACCACCCCAGTTCACCCGACCGAGATTCGAACCTCGATCTCCCCGTCCTCAGCGGTTGAGCTGAACACGACTAGCGCGTTAGCCAACTACGCCACCGAGGCGGGTTGTTTTTTCTATATGTTTATTTTAACCCAAACCTTATAAAAAACCGTTATGCACTTAAAACACAGCACATAGTAAATGCACATCGTAGTTTTTGTAACAGCTACTTCGGAGGGTATTCCCATCGTTATAGTTTGATATCGTTACAGCTTTTTCTACTGAATTAAGCAGAAAAAAGCGCCCGTGTGTGTGTGTGTGTGTGTGTAGGGGAATTAGTGGCAGTGTCATGTTTCTCTATTATCGCATAGAAGAGATACCTTTAGCAACATTCTAGAGAAAGCTCGGATCAATGACCGCTGGTTGCTATTTCCACCTGTCCGATAGCAAGATTCACAGCTAGAAAAGTTAACTTCTCCCTACATACCATTACAGACCTTGTTTTTATCGTCTAGTCTCGGGAGTCGAACAATCTAGCAGTATCCGCGCAACAAGCGGTTTATGTCGACTTCGGAATCACGAACAAAGAAAGCCCTACTACATCTATTCGACTGCAACACTGACCTTGTGCTGGCGGCCGGGGTTCAATAATGTGTAATGGTAGGGTGATTGTGAGATGAAATGGAGGACCTACAGTTTAACGTGGGATCCGAACCACGGTGGAGGCCTGGACATTCCCCACATTCACAAGATGTCTTGTCAGAGGTGAAGGAAGGGTTTGGAAATCAGATAAATCTTCGCCGGGACCTGGGATTGAACCCCGGCCGCCAGCACTGAAGTTTGACACCTTACCCCTAGACCGCCAGGTCACCCTAAGATCTTGCTGATGTCATTGACGAGGAGTTCCACGTTACGCGAGGAGGTACCAAAGAATCGCCAAGTTATACCCGCGTTACGCGTCCCACTAACCGTACCGATGAGGGAAGGATAAGGAAGGTAGAATTTAAAGGATATGTACTCACATTTGCGCAAAGGAAAAGTGAGAATATATTTAGAAAAAAAAAAACATTATCTACGCAACCTACACCCGTTCGGGAATCGATCTCTTACCTATCTTAAACAGCAAGCCAGACTCGACGAGACTAATACCCCCGTTAGCGTGCCCATCAACAAGGGTAACGTATAGACAGATTTTCTTACAAATGGCTTTCTAAAACACCTTTTTTTTTCTACCAGTATACAGTTCTACAGTATAGCTTTAACAGGTAGTAAAAAGTGACGTCACAATCGTGCGCGTTTTATATGTTTACAAACCCGCGCTATTCGCTTATTTTTATGCCTATTTTCTACGCTGACATCCCCCCGCCCCCTCCCCCCCCCAAACTACTCGGTACAAGCATGAAAGGCAGTGCTGAATGTTTTTCAAGGATAAGAGACTCAATATTCTCCTCGCTCCTCATTAATCCTTGACAAAACACCACGTCGATGACTCACCCGCCTCCATTCACGAACAAGCCGAAGCAAAGAAGCAGGAAATAATAATCGGATCTGCGGCACAAAAGACAACCCACCCTTCTTCAGATTCACGGTTAAATAAAAAAAGAGTGAACTCAAAAGAGTATTGAAGGGGCGAAGGAGGGGGGAGGGAGGGAAGGATAAGTAGGAGAGACGAGGGGTTCATTTTCCACTCTCGTTCTAATTCTCCGATGCAAATGTATTTGTACGAAAGGTGGTCTCAATGTGTGGGGAAATAAGGTACGATGGAGAGAGAACCTTTCAGACAAATGTTATCAACGACGCTCTGTTGGACAAATAATGAATGGAGAACTAGTTGCGCGTATCTTTAATCGAGTACGAACACACTCTACACGTTTTCAAAACTTAAAAGAAAAGCAGTTTTTTTTCCGAGCCGATCATTTCAACGGAAAAAAAAGAACCCTTGCACTTTAACTTGTTTTCAAGTGAATCACTTATGTTATGTTACTTTTAGAAAAAATCCTACTCGGTGGGAGCTTTGACCAAACGTTAGGTTCGTCAAGTCAGTTCTTCATGGTTTCCTCCTTCCTTCCCATAAATGCGGGTACATTTCCACAAAATACAACCAGCCTCACTCTTACCCGACTAGTGCAGTTATTATAGTAAGACACGAAGAAGGAAACTTCACTTAAAATCACTTATAATATTGATTAGTATTACTTTCTTTTTTTAACCCCTTCAGTGTTAAGAGACAATAAGATCAACTTTCTAGATTTGAGCTAGTTCTGGCACTACCCGATAGATAGTGTAGGAGTGTTACGTTAATAGAATGAGATCATTCCCCTTTATTATACATCACTGGTGACCTGGCGGTCTAGGAGTAAGGTGTCGGACTGCTGTGCTGGGGGTCCGGGGTTCATTCCTCGGTCCCGGCACAGATCTATCCGATTGCCAAACCCTTCCTTCACCTCTGACAAGACATCTTGTGAATGTGGGGAATGCCAGGCCTCCACCGTGGTTCGGATTCCAACGTTAAACTGTAGGTCCTCCATTTCATCTCACAATCACCCTACCATTACACATTAGCGTAAGTGCGTATAACTCGAACAGGTAGTAAGACGCGGTGCTAATAATAATTTATTATACATCAGTGTAGGCAGATAAAAAATGAAAGAACAACCTTAAAAATCGCCTCATGAATAACAGTTTGGACATTTTTATTGTATATTTTTGCAAACATTATGAAATATCCGTGAAAAACTGATCCAAACACTTTTCTATGGGTGTTCTAAGTACTTGTGAGCAAACTATTTCTGGTTCGAGTCCACCTTTGTTAAATAACTTTTGGAATGCTATCTAATTTCACAATTAATAGTTTATATAAAAAAAGTTAAATCGATAAATAAATGAAATGTCCTAAGTTTTGTACACCTCATTTGACGTCAGCTAAAAACATCCCCAAAAATATCGATATCCTTAACGGCAGTGCGGACTTTCCTAGAACATGAAACCTTTATTTTTTTTCAAACAAAGACACCAAGAAGATGTGCCCTAAATTCACCCTCTTATTGGAACTTCCAAGGTCCCGCGCTCAGTTTACTTAGTTATCCGCGCGATTGAACTGCCAATCACCTGACAACGGGGCAGCCACCAAGCTCTGGAGCTGACAGACGAAGAGGCCGTTCCGTGGAGTGAACGCCAACCGTTCGGCATCACTCTCTTCTTATTTCCCTACTACCCAACTCCTTCATAAATGGCTACTGTATATTAATTAGTAGTCATAAATTTACTGAACTAAACGGTAATATGCGCCATTTCATTACGTTTTATTTATCTTTATTTAACACCGCGTCTTACTACCCGTTCGAGTTATACGCTTAAGTACTAATTACGCTAAGGGTTTAGGAATTGGGAAGGTAGAATCATTTAGGAAAAAACCACCCCCAGTTCACCCGACCGAGATTCGAACCTCGATCTCCCCGTCCTCGGCAGTCGAGCTCAACACGACTAAGCGCGTCGGCCAACTACGCCACCGAGGCGGGTTACCAACTCGTGAATAATCAGGCTACTTAGGCTATAGAACATAAAATCACGCGCCTCAGTGGCCACATGGTCTAAGGCGCTAATCTCGCAGTAGACTATAGACTGCCGACGGCGGAGAGATAGAGGTTCGAATATCGGTCGGGTGTACCGAGGGCGATTTTTCAAAAGTGGTTTTCCACTCTACCTCCACGCAAATGCATGTACACTTCCTACAAAAAAAACCAACATAAAATCATGAGAAACTTCTTTGGCACTGTGAATTTATATTTTAAATAAATTTGTCAATTTCCAATTACAAATATTGGTTTTGAAACATAAATAAAAAAAGTTTCAAATTAAAATAAAAAAAGTTTCAAATTAAAATAATAGGCCTAAATAAGTTTTCTATTTTGAAGTCTGAGTCGGTTAAGTTTTTTCAGTCCCCTGACTCCATTTACAGCCCTCGTACAGAATAAAAGACTTGACCTTCTGTGATTTTCTTAGTCATGGACGAACGGAGCACTTTTTAGAAAATACAACATTGATAGTATTTTACTATACAAGTGTTATTTCATACATATTTATAATATATCTCAATAGTGACAGTTGAATAACACATGACTTAACGCATAAATATATTATGAAAATTGTTCCTGTTAATTTGATTAAATGTAAAAAAAAGTGTATTTTTAACGAAATCATATAAAGTTTTAGTGTTAGCGTGACAGTGTTACACTAATGAGCGAATGTACGAGGCAGTTTCAGGTTGAAACAAGTTATTCAATTCGCAACCATTTCGCAACATATTTGCTAAGAGTCGAGACTTCGAGAATGATGGCCGACAAGGCCAATTATGGTATTACAGTGAAAACATGGTAGCCTGGCATTAAATCAACTTCTCTGACCAAAACACACGGCATTTAAACCATTTAAAAACAATATTTCATAAAAAAAAAAATTATCCGCAAGATTATACCCCGTCTTTAATTATGTGTTGTGGATTTTTTCACCCCATTTCCTTAGTTAAACAAACATGGCTGCTTTTAGAAGCGCAAAAGAAAGTTGTAAACGTGAAATTACGTTCAACGTGTGATGCAAGATTAGCTATAGAAGGATTAATGGCAGCAAGATACTTTTTAAAAATACAAACTTATTCTTTTGAGCTAAACATTGATCACATTTTAATATATTATATATATATATATATTTTTAATCGCCGCGTCTTACTAACTGTTCAGGTTATACGTACGAATTTATAATAATTACGCCAATGGGGTAGGGATGAGGAAGGAAGCATTTTAAAGGTAATATACCTACATTAGCGTGGGTGACCTGGCGGTCTAGGGGTTAAGGTGTCGGACTTCTGTGCTAAGGGTCCGGGGATCAATCCCCGGTCCCGGCACAGATTTATCTGATTACCAAACCCTTCCTTCACCTCTGACAATACGTGTATTAATCACAACTTGTGAATGTGGGGAATGCCAGGTCTCCACCGTGGTTCGGATTCCACGTTAAACTGTAGGTCCTCCATTTCATCTCACAATCACCCTACCATTACACATTAGCGTAAGTGCGTATAACCCGAACGGGTAGTAAGACGCGCTGCTAATAATAATAATAATAATAATAATAATACATTAGCGTGGAAGGAGAATGGGAATTAATTTAGAAAAAAAACACTCAGTAGACCCAACCGAGGTTCGAACCACGATATCCCTGTCATTAGCAGACTTGATTAACAAGAGTGTGACGCCTTAGACAATTCGGCCACTGAAGCGGGTTACTATATTAATCATGTTATTTTATTGATAGCCTATTGATACTCTATCAAAATTGACAGCTGAAATTCGCCAAGACTTGACGTATAAACACGTGAACGTAGATCTCCGTAACTTCTTTAGTTGTCAGATCAGGAGGGTTCTTCCTATGAAAATTGGACTAAATAAAATAAACCTTTAACAGCCAAACACCGAGATACATTTATTAAAAGTGTTTGTATATTTTTGATACCCGGTAACTTATTTGTGTACAGTAGCCCCATGGCTTCTTTGGTGCTGGACAGCTCACAGCTGACAGCCGACGACTTTGAAAAGTTACCAGACCAAATTATATGTCCCTACTCCGAACTTTATGATCTGCAAAAACATGTGTCTAGCAGCTGTCACTTCTGACGGTCAAAATTTAGGTACAGTAGCCACATGGCTTCTTTGGTGCTGACTGGAAGCTCACAGCTGACTTCTGACAGTCAACATTTAGGTACATAGTACATACCTAAAATTTTGACCGTCAGAAATGACAGCTGCTAAACACATGTTTTTGCAGATCATTTGGTTCGGCGTAGGGATACATAATTTGGTCTGGTAACTTTTAAAAACCGTCAGCTGCGAGCTGTCAGTCAGCACCAGAGAAGCCATGGAGCTACTGTATATACCTAAATGTTCACTGTCAGAAGGTAGCTGTGAGCTCTCAGTCAGCACCAAAGAAGCCATGGAGCTACTGTATATACCTAAATGTTCACTGTCAGAAGGTAGCTGTGAGCTCTCAGTCAGCACCAAAGAAGCCACGGGGCTACTGTAGCATCGCGTATAAAAAATATATTCGAGGGGGAGAAGAGATCGTTTAAAAAAAGTCTCGTTTCACACCAACACACACGTGCAACCTAATTATATTTCTTCATATGACAATGCGCTGAATGGAATAAGTCAATTTCAACAGACATTTCAAAACTGATAATCGTAAAGCTCATGACGTAACGGTTCTCTGTTGGAATATAAATAATTTATTGGACTTAAAACGTGTAAAAAAAATTGTTAATACGAATATAATGAATTTAATTAGTTGAAAAAAAAAGACCCTTGGGTATATGCATCGAGCCCAGGACTTTTAAATTCCGGGGGAATATATCCACATTTACGTGGGCGTAAAGTGAGAATAATAATTTTGGTAAAATAAAAACAGCCTCAGTTTACCCATCCGAGGCTCAAACCCAGATCAGACGAACTCGACGTTTAGTCTGCGAGCTCACCGGTGCGGTTCATTGCCAGAATAACCGGCCCGATGGCGTGCTGGTCAATGCATCCGACTACGAGCCAAGGGGTCCCAAGTTCGATTCCCAACTGGTACCTTGGGTATTTTTTCCCTAAAGGGGAATCATCTCTACGGTCACCAGGGTTTGGTTAGTTAGGCTTAAGTTAGGTTGTAAGAGTTCCCGCTGGTTCCACACCCTCACGCTCGCCATCACCCTCACAATCTCTATCACCCTCATACTCACAATCTCTATCACCCTCATACTCACATTCTCTATCACTCCATACTCACACTCTCTATCACTCCATACTCACACTCTCTATCACTCCATACTCACACTCTCTATCACTCCATACTCACACTCTCTATCACTCCATACTCACACTCTCTATCACTCCATACTCACACTCTCTATCACTCCATACTCACACTCTCTATCACTCCATACTCACACTCTCTATCACTCCATACTCACACTCTCTATCACTCCATACTCACACTCTCTATCACTCCATACTCACACTCTCTATCACTCCATACTCACACTCTCTATCACTCCATACTCACACTCTCTATCACTCCATACTCACACTCTCTATCACTCCATACTCACACTCTCTATCACTCCATACTCACACTCTCTATCACTCCATACTCACACCCTCTATCACTCCATACTCACCATCACCTCATCTCATCTGGACATGGAAAGAGCCTGAGGAAAAGATGTACTATTAGTACATTCGGATAGGTGACCTGGCGGTCTAGGGGTAAGGTGTCAAGACTTCTGTGCTGGCGGCCGGGGTTCAATCCTCGGTTCCGGCAAAGATTTATCTGATTACCAAACCCTTCCTTCACCTCTGACAAGACATCTTGTGAATGTGGGGAATGCCAGGTCTCCACCGTGGTTCGGATCCCACGTTAAGCTGTAGGTCTTCCATTTCATCTCACAATCACCCTACCATTACACATTAGCGTAAGTGCGTATAACCCGAACGGGTAGTAAGACGCGGTGCTAATAATAATAATAATAATAATAATACATTCGGGCGTCCCCTGGACAACGATACATCAGTACTGGCTAATCTTTCCACTACTGGGTTACGTGTGATGTAGCCCAGATGCGGATTATTATTATTATTATTACTATGGTCATATTGAGTACGCCTTGAGCGCGGCGCTACACTAAGTACAAGAAGACACCTACCTAGACCAGAATTCTAGTCTAGGAAGGTGTCGTGCTGAATTTAGTGTCCGACTATGAAACTGCCTCAAAGTCTAGTTACTTTTAGGGGAGGAGGGAGTCAGGGGGGAAGAGAAAGAGAGAGACATCTGGCAGACCTCTAGTGAAAGCGCGTAATAACTGCAAGATGACGGAGAAAGATTTAGACAGGACTGTTATTAAATCACCGGCCACATGTCTCGATAGCACTTGCACTCTCGTGAAAGCGAGGAAAACAAACTTGACTTGTCACAACATGTCAGTCAGTCTGACAGCGCGTGCATGTTGGCGCGCATGTTCGAGCGGACACTTTCTAGCACATGGGTACGAAGAAAACAGTATCTGTGGCGCTATTAGTCACTCAACTTACTTTCACGTGTTTATAAGTCAAATCTTGACACCTTAGCTCAGTCGGTAGCGTGTGTGTCTACTGGGATAAGGGGCCCGGGTTCGATTCCTAGAATGGTCGAACAAAATAAGTATAATGGGTGAAATGTGGGGTTCCCCCTTTCAAAGTGATGAATTAACGGCCGGGGACTGATTGTTGTGTTTGTTCTCTTTAAGTTAGTTAATAAGTCGTGTGCTGATATAATCAATCGGTTCAGAAAGTGTACGTTAAACACCTCAAATAAAGGAAAAATTAATTTATAAAATAACAGTACGAGTGTATTAAAATTCTATCAAGGTTTACAGCAAAGAAATAGGCCTATAATAGTATTTTCTAAGAGGTGCTACACACTAGAAGTGTCCATGTATAGTTTACATGACTGCACCAAGCGCTTTACATTACATAAGTCACATTCACAAATTAATGTTAGGATTATTAAAAAAAAACACCTTTTCATAACGCTTGTGAGCAAAGAAGAGAACGGTAAGATTTAAAAGAAACGTACCCACATTTTCGTATTGGGGCCCGCATGCACTACCCACCCATAGAGGTACTAGGCTATATACAGTAGTCCCATGGCTTCTTTGGTGCTGACTGACAGCTCACAGCTAAAAGCTTTGAAAAGTTACCAGACCAAATTATGTATACCTACGCCGAACCATATGATGTGCAAAAACATGTGTTTAGTAGCTGTCACTTCTGACAGTCGAAATTTAGGTATATACCTAAATGTTGAATGTCATAAGTCAGCTGTGAGCTGTCAGTCAGCACCAAAGAAGCCATGGGGCTACTGTAGAAGTTTCACAAATCAGGAGGTCCCAGAAGTAGGTAGCCCGCATGCACTACCAACCCATAGAGGTACTAGGCTATATAGAAGTCTCACAAGTCAGGAGGTCCCAGAAGTAGGTAGCCCGCATGCACTACCAACCCATAGAGGTACTAGGCTATATAGAAGTCGCACAAATCAGGAGGTCCCAGAAGTAAGTAGCCCCCGGGCGTACCGCGAAACATACCTCCTGTTCCGACCGTGTCTCAGTGGTAGAGGAGGACCGAAGAGTTGCTGGTCGTCCTCGGTTATTATCATCCCGATATCGTAATCCGGACAAACCGCGATACTCCGCGGCGACTTCCAAATGAAACTGGTACCAGTTCGAACCGAACGTATAGTGAATTGTTCCCGCACAAGCAAGTAAGTACAATTCTCATAGAAAGGGCCTTTTAGATAATACAAACACATTGTTTTGCGGCCAACATTGATAACGTTTTACTATATTCTTATTGCTATTTTATGTGTCTATCAAAAGTTACAGCTGAAGCTCACATAATACTAGTTAGATATACCGAGGATTGGTTTTCATTGACGTTTTCTCCACGCAAATGAGGGTACACTTCTAAAATTCAACTTTCTTCATCCTAACACATTAACGTAATCGGAACACAAGCGTATAAACCGAACAGGTAGTAAGAAACTATGATAAAATATATGACTTTAAATTGACGTATGAACACGTGAAAGTAAATCTAGTCACATTTCTTGCTGTCCCATGAAAATTGAGACTGTAGTTGGACATTCGACCGCGCGATATGAACGTCTGTCTAAGAAACCAGTGATTCAACCGGAAACCGCCAAAGAAGTCGGTCGGAATGACCGGCCCTTGTGTGCTCACGACAACCAGCGCACTCACCCATCCACGCGGCCATTTGCGGTACTAATATCGTGGTCCAAACGAACAGTCCCACCTGTGTGGCTGGTGGTAGCTCTTATCAGGGAGATAAACAGGTTGATCGTACAGTCCCGGAACAAAACAAAGTGGTACTCAAAATTATTATTATCATCATTACTATTATTAGCACCACGTCTTACTACCCGTTCGGGTTATACGCACTTACGATAATGTGTAATGGTAGGGTGATTGTGAGATGAAATGGAGGACCTACAGTTTAACGTGGAATCCGAGCCACGGTGGAGGCCTGGCATTCCCCACATTCACAAGATGTCTTGTCAGAGGTGAAGGAAGGGTTTGGTAATCAGATAAATCTTTGCCGGGACCGAGGATTGAACCCCGCACCCCCAGCACAGAGGTCTTGACACCTTAACGCTAGACCACCAGGTCACCCTGGTACTAGAAAAAACCGCGATATTTATTTAACGGCCGGGTATGTAAGGATACGAGATGGGGAGATTTTAGGATTATTATTTTCCGGATATTTTTTCTCAACTATTTAAATGGAACGATTACATTGTATTAAAGTTTTAAAGGACGTCAACATTATAGAATGAGTTACATTTTAAAAACAATAATAGTGATTACAGTTCTCTTTTTTCAATCTCATGTCGACCCTATCGACTACAGCGCTTGAGGGTTGATTGGAAAATACAGCCCCGCCCCCAATTCCCCTTTCTCTGGGTTTCAATGATATGACCTTTTTACTGGAAAATTATCATTTCTACTCCTTTATAGGAGGAACTGCCTTCTGAGAGGAATTATAGAAGGGAAGGTTGAGGGAAAGAGGAGCTTAGGAAGGAGGATTCAACTATTGGATGACTTGAAGGAAATAAGAAAATTCTGGGAGCTGAAGGAGGAGGCAAAGGACAGGAGGTATTGTCGGTCTAAGTTCACTGACAAAAGAAATGGACCTGTCTTAAGACAGAACACCTAATAATAATGTAATCGGCATAATATATATTTTATTTACGGTTTTATCTGACTAAAATCCTGATATATTTGCATTTTGTCAATGGTAGCAGCGAAATTCTTATTTCCCGTCCATCCTGAGCCTCCAATCGTACCCCCCGCCCTCTCCACTCTGTTGTCACTCCGTAGTGTCCACGCGATAAAGGGCGTACTGTTACGGTACCGGCCCAAATAAGTCAGCCTCGCTAACGTCGACCGGCCGGATACTGCATAAACAATCTCGTAACAGTGAACGGACCGGACCGCTACAAAGCCGCTTACTATCCCTACATGACACGCATTTAGAGGACTATTTGATTCGCTCCGAGGAAATAGACACTTTTAACCGATTGTTTCTAGTACGATAAAACAAATATAATCAAAATTCTAGAAACCGAGACAGCAAAATCTCAAACCTAAAGTGAGAATTAATCTAGATTAAATTTTATAATGTTGAACTTTTGAGGAGGATTGGGTGATCTGGCGGTCTAGGGGAAAGGTGACGGACTTCTGTGTTGGAGGTCCGGGGTTCAATCCTCGGTCCCGGCACAGATTTATCTGATTGCCAAACCCTTCCTTCACCTATGACAAGACGTTTATTTATCACAACATGTGAATGTGGGGAATGCCAGGCCTCCACCGTGGTTCGGATCCCACGTTAAACTGTAGGTCCTTCATTTCATCTCACAACCACCCTACCATTACTCATGAGCGTAAGTGCGTACAACCCGAACGGGTAGTAAGACGTGGTGATATTATTATTAATAATAATTTAAGGGGAAGGCGTATTTAAAAAAATACTAGTAATGGTGTAAATAATAAGCCTCGCCCCCTGCATTCAAAAAAATGATAGGTATATCATGTTAAGAATTAAATCTTGTTTTTATTGTGTTACTACAGCCTTAAAATTTCTCGTTGGACGTAAAGTTGAAATATTTCCTGTAATTTCTTCCTTGAACTTGAAGGTGATATTTTCTTTGGGATTAAGTTGAGACAGAAAATAAACTAATTACTATATTCGATAGTTTATTATATTAATAAAGAACACCTATTGTCCATGCGGTTTAAAACGTCAGTCTCGCATTAAGCCTATATAAAGTAGCCCCATGGCTTCTTTGGTGCTGACTGACAGCTCACAGCTGACTTCTGACAGTCAACATTTAGGTCTATACCTAAATTTTGACCGTCAGAAGTGACAGCTGCTAAACACATAAGCTGCTAAACACATGTTTTTGCAAATCATATGGTTCGGCGTAGGGATACATAATTTGGTCTGGTAACTTTTCAAAGCTGTCAGTCGGCACCAAATAAGCCATGGGGCTACCGTAGGTAAAAAAAAACTCCTTCGGTACTCAAAAGATTTATTAGAATTTTAAATTCAAATAATACGAGATATTTAACGAGATATCTTATGCGCGGCCTCCATAATGAAAAATATGATCAGATAAAAAACTATTTAAATAAATCGTTCGGCATAGGATCGAAGAAGGTCCTTATAAAAATTGGTTCCCGAATTCGGCAGTTACCAAAATCCAGAGAGACAGACAGACTAAATGACAAAATGGTAAAGTTAAAACAGGACCGCACTACGCTTGGTCAGTAATCATTTTCAGAGAAATGTGTATTGTTCTCTAAATGGGTTATGGTCGAACCCCGGACCACACTTACTTCATTATTACGTGGGTGTTTCACACACAGGAATGTTGTGTTGCGTCGCGTGGAAATATTCACACGTTGCTTGCGTGCACGCATGGGTTGCGAGACATGCCATGCGTTTCCAAATACAGTAGCCCCATGGCTTCTTTGGTGCTATCTGACAGCTCACAGCTAAAAGCTTTGAAAAGTTACCAGACCAAATTATGTATCCCTACGCCGAGCCATATGATCTGCAAAAACATGTGTTGGCAGCTGTCACTTCTGACAGTCATAATGTAGGTATTTACCAAGATGTTGACTGTCAGAAGTCAGCTGTGAGCTGTCAGTCAGCACCAAAGAAGCCATGGGGCTACTGTATATACCTAAATGTTGACTAGTCAGAAGTCAGCCGTGAGCTGTCAGTCAGCACCAAAGAAGCCATGGGGCTACTGTAGCTATGTTCATGGTTTGCGTTAGAAAAACAACTACACAAAATGTTGCATTTAAAAACTAACGGCTTCATTAAAACCTCTTGTTACTTGACAAAATATAACACAAATTTAAAAGTCTCGAGCCAATAAAACAGTTAAATCAAAAGAATATATTGCAATTTATTTTTAAATTTTAAGTGTGTAAGATAAGTAAGCAACCCAATAGGTTGTACTATTTCTATTATACTATTGCAGTACTATTGAACGATCAAAACAAATTGTTTACCACGCCTTTTTAATCTATTTAAGGCGATAGCTTTCTAACAATTTATTGTCACTATCAGATTGAAATATAGGACTAAACAAGATATTAGTGCTGTGATGTTTGTGAGATAAAAAAAAGAAGAGGTTTACGATAGCGTTTAATTTTAAAATTGTTTACGTTATGATAAACAATTCAATTGATAAAATATTTCTAGTCAGTACATCACGTCTTATCACCCGTCCGAGCTACCCGCATATTTACACTAAGGGGTAAGGATGAGGAATGTAGAGTTTAGAGGAAATGGCGTAGAGAGAGAGCGCGTTAAAACAGTTACACATCAACACACCTAGCCGGTATTCGAATACAGATCTTACCGTCACAAAACCAACTATACTATACGGGACTAGTTCCTTTTTTCGTGAGCCCATCAGCGCAGATGATCTACACCAGGGGTCGTCAACCCGCGGCCCGTTGACTCATGAACAATATAAAATTATGTCAAGAGAAAAAATGACAAATACAAATATATATTTTATATTATCAACTAGTAAAATAAATAATACGTAGGCCTATTTTACTTTAGTTTTTACTAAACGATTTTTTAACGGGTGAAAAAAAATAGTATTCCGTTTTAATATAAATGTACTTTGAAACGTCAAATGACAGCTCTAGTAAACAAGACAAATTTGCTATGAAAGATCTAAAACACACAAAAAAACAACAAGAGAACATACTTTACGACAAATCTAAAATTTCACCTGTTGGAGACGGGCCTAATCCCTGGTGAGAGTATGCGTGTATAAAGGTAAGCAACCACTGGATGGGTACCGCACGGAGTGCATGTTTTAGGGAGGGTGCACCCGCTATCCGCACGGACAGAGACTCGATTCGCTCAGCTGTTCTCGAGCCAGAAGGCGAGCTCCTCGCTCGCGTGCTCAAGAAAGTAATGTTTACATTTCTGTTACTGTTGGATTCGTTTTCATGTTTATAATTGTGCGTGATATTTCACCGTATTATCTCAATATGGAAAGCGAGGAAGAATTTGAAGCCATTAGTTGCCTTTTAATTGAAAAGGATAAAAGAAAATTTAGGAAACGACGATTCTGGGTTCGAAAAATCAACAGGAAAACACTTATGTTTGGCGAATACCACACATTATTTCCTGATCTGGTTGAAGATGACGCCACAAATTCCGGACCGCACTTGGATTTTAATTCACCCGCCGGGACTTTCTGTCGAATGGCGGAGAGTTCGTTGCCGGTAATAGCGACGCAGTGGGCGCTTACCTTAAGAATGAGCCAATACAGTTATTTTAATATTCATTCAACCCAAATATTGTCGGTACAGTGCCGAGGTCCGCGAGCCAGACAAGACACAAAGACACAACCTTACGGGCTTTTTGTTGCGCTCCTTTTGCTAATTTCAACACTAGTCATCGCCAGTGTCACTGCTGGGTGATAGGACTAACCGCAGCGATCCTAGTGGTGAAGGACTCAAGCTGCCAGAAGGAGCGTAACCATTTTAGCCTGGAGGTTGAGAGTCTGGTATATTATTCGTCTGTGTCCTTGTACATAAAAAGGTTTAAGACTCCTGATATACACTATTGATTTTACGTGAATCTAATCAAATTTGGCCACAAAAACAAATACATTTACTTTTCTACGTGGTTTTACACTATCCCTCCACGCAAATGCGGGTACGCGCTAATCACTAATACATTTGAGTAATTAATAAATAAGTGTATAACCCGAACGGGTTGTTAAGACGCGGTGCTAAAAAAAATCCGTTTCGTTAGTTAAATGATCTAAGGAAGGCGTTACTCTCGAAGATTGTACTGTCGATTGCGGGAGAGTCGGGGTTCGAATATCGGTCGGGTCTAATGAAGGAGTTTTTTTTTCAAATTGGCTTTTCCTCTCTCACTCCATGCAACTGTGGATACACTTCCCATAGATTCAATATCCATTACCCCTAACATTTAACGTAATTAATGTATACCCGTCTGGCACAAACGGGTAGTAGGACGCGGTGCCAAAAACAAGGGGTCTACGTACAAGTGGTCGCAATTTCCCTATTTCCTACGTTCCCGTCCCTGAAGCTTGCGCAGGGTTTTA
>CABFVX010004780.1:18640-41459 GCA_902151425.1 Timema shepardi
AAGCATGCGCAGGTTTTTTCTCCCCCCCCCCCCCTTACCCTGTGGCCAGTTGGAGAAGAACACCCCTCAGAACGCAACTTGGCTCGCTACGCCCCCGACATACCGACAACACATTCCCGAACAATTTCTATTCCTGACGCCTCGCCTCTCTCTGCTACATTCCAGCATGAGAGGCGACGACGATGCTCCAGAGTAAGCACAGCATGCACAAGTTTCACAAACCGTGGAGCGCGAGGGTTGTGTGTTCACCAGGGGAGGGGGTTACGATATTGTCACCAAGCTTCACAAACCGTGGAGCGCGAGGGTTGTGTGTTCACCAGGGGAGGGGGGCGCGATATTGTCACGATGTCCCCCGCCCCTCCCCGTGTTTATATTTAATCCCGAGGCTAGTCAGCTACATTATAGATGATCAGTTTCAACTTTTTAACCACTCCGGTGACCACGTGGTCTAACGCGCTAATCTCTCGCAGTAGACAAGATTGAGGACAACGGGGAGATCGAGGTTCAAATCTCGGTCGGATGCATTGAGGCTGGTTTTCCCAAAATCAGTTTTCCACTCTACCTCCACGTGAATGCGGGTGCACCACCTTTAAATATAACTTTTCTAATCTTATTTAATGCCATCATACGTGTTCACAAATTATGTATTTTGGGCACCTCATGACTTAATCACTGGAACTTTTTATTAAACTTTAATAAAAATATATAGGCCTATTTTAATTTAAATAGTTGTGGCAGCCAAAATCAAACCGAACCACCGCGATAATTTATCTCCTCCGGTAGGCCTAAACACCCTGATACTTAAAATAACATCAAATTTGAAATGATAATAAACCGCTTCGGTGGTCAAAGGGTTTAAAGCGTCACGCTCGCAACAGACTAGAATGTCGATGACGGGCGTACCGGGGGCTGATTTTTTTAAATGGTTTATACTCTCTCCAAGCAAATGTGGGTACACTTCCTCAAAATTAAACCCCAATCATCCCTATTACATTAACGTAATTAGTACATATATGAGTCCATCCCAAAATAAACCGTGGTGCAAAAAATAATAAAATGAATCCAAGAGAATAAATTAAAACTAAAGATATAGGCTTATCAATTTTTTATTCCCCCTTTTTTTAACGCACCTTAATCGCCGTTGGGGTCCATACGCGTACCTTAATTATACCGGTATCATAGAAATGATGAAGGCAGCATTTTATACGACATTTGTGATCATGACAGTTAAAAATTGGGCATTATTTGGGTAAATTTAGCGAGGGGGGGTTGGTACAAACATCTCAGTCTTTACTCGGCATATTTCAATTATAAACACGTGTGTAGCAGCATGTGCAATGTTTAATATCACATACGTGTGGGAGCAGTAGTTTTATTATCTTATGTCAAGGAACATACACACATCCAATCGCGCCTCACGGACTCGGCTTATGTCATCAGCCACAATTTTAAAGCCTGTCACTAAATAACTTACCATTTCTGCAAATAAAAGGTTATATATTTGTGACTAAAAAGAAAGTGTAAATAAAGTAAGTCTTGAAATTTTTATCTAATATTAATTCTATGTTTGTAGTAATAAGTAATTATTTTTTATTTGAATATTTGAAATACGGCTTCCTACGTATTTTTTTAAATGTTTAATGTGGCCCTTATTATCAAAACGAGTTTGACATGTCTGCCTTCATTCGACCACCAAAACTTGTTTATTTCGTTTTTAAATTACAATGCTATATAACTCGACTTAACGATGCACGTATATTTTTCACGAGCGAAAACCTAGTCCAGTAATTGTCCGCAAACAGTAATAAAAGGACAAACCTATTTTAAATATCGATTACAGGAATATAACTCATCCTAACTAGCTTTCACGTGGGTGACGAGACGCATTCAAGGTCGAGTTGAATCAGGGCGTGGTAAGAACGGGCCGCGAAAACTATTTGACCCTTAAAAAAAACATGTGTTAACACGTTTAAGTCATATGATCTGAAAATGTCACTTTAGACATTGATTAAATAGTACTAATAATAATAAGTGAAATAGAATCAGTGATGACCACATCAAACTGTATTTTTTACTGCGTTTAGACTATCAACTTTAAAAAAGCAAATTACTATTTGGGCTTAGCGTGGGCATCGTTAGCCGGGGGGGGGACACAACCCCATCCCCCAATAGTCTGCTCAAATGGGACACCCTTAATACAGTGAAATAAACAGTTAACGGTTCTATTCAAAAAATTTAAAATCTAGGTTTGGAGCAACGCATAAATGATCATGGTAACTTTTTATATGACAGAATTGTGACCTGGTGGTCTAGGGGTAAGGTGTCAAGACTTCTGTGTTGGTGGTCCGGGGTTCAATCCTCGGTCCCGGCACAGACTTATCTGATTACCAAACCCTTCCTTCACCTCTGACAAGACTTGTATTAATCACAACTTGTGAGCGTGTGGAATGCCAGGCCTCCGCCGTGGTTCGGATCCCACGTTAAACTGTAGGTCCTCCATTTCATCTCACAATCACCCTACCATTAACACATTAGCGTAAGTGCGTATAGCCCGAACGGGTAGTAAGACGCGGTGATAATATGACAGACCATGTTAGTAATTACGTACAAAATACTTTTTATTTTCTAATTTAAAGTGAAATTGAGTCTGTTCTGGCCCCCCTTAAGAAACGGGAGGTCTATAAGGCACAGTATGACAGAGTAAAATACTTGAGCAGTCCTGTCTCGAGCACAAATCATAGTTACGAGTATTTATGTTGGGGGAAAAAATGTAAAGTAGAAGAGAGTTTGTGTACAGTCTAATTTTCATTGGCAAGGTCATTTATAAAATACTTATATTAATGGTCAACATTGATAACATTTTACTAAATTTTAATATTCAGCACCGCGTCTTACTACCCGTTCGGGTTATACGCTTTAAGAACTAATTACGCTAATGGATTAGGAATTAGGAAGGTTGAATTTAGAGGAAGCGAACCCGCATTTGCGTGGAGGGAGAGTGGAAAACCATTTAGGAAAAACCACCCCTAGCTCACCCGACCGAGATTCGAACCTCGAGCTCCCCGTCCTCAGCAATCGAGCTCAACACGACAAGCGCGTTAGCAAACTACGCCACCGAGGCGGGTTTTGCTAAATACTATTATTATTTTAAAGGTATCGATAATATATAAAAAAAAGTTCATATGATTTGACCTATGAATATGTGAAAGTAGATCTAGTACTTTTAAACTGTCGGATAATTCAAATTTGATGAAAATAGGACTGTACAGTGGTTTTGTCTCTCCATCTATTAATAATATTTAGCAATATTTTTGCCGACAAAACGCCGGGGGAGGTGTTACCCGGACCATTTCCCTGACGACGCAAGACAAGACAGACACCTGGTACTCACCTGATCTTCCACGAGCCAATCTCCGCGTATCTCCGGCTGCATGTCACGTTATTGTTACCGCTCAAGCTACGGCGGTGTCTGTTCTTGTTATTGATAGCGTTGTTATTGTTGTTGTTGGTTGTCCCGAGTTCTTCCACCGCGGGCGGTAGCATGGTTACGACTCGCACAACAACACTTTCACCCCGTCAAGTTTCGGTCGTCAAGAACCCGCTCACTCCTTACGAGTTTTTGAAAACCAGGGATAGAGAGTCAACGAACCGAGGTGAGGTGACTCAACGGTTACCACTCACCAGTTCTTAACCGTCTTTAACTTCCACACACACAAGAGAATTAATCGCTAATGTTTGGTCATACACTCCCCCCGAGATAAGTAAATATAGAGTTAAATGCAGTCACGAAATTTAACACGATACACAACACGTCAAGAATAACAAAGTTAACTTTGACTAAATACAAGTACTAATATATTTACCGTTCATATGTCACGAATCACTTAGGTTACTAAATATAGATCGGTATTTAAATAGACACTTCTAGACTGTTTAGAACACGTAAAAGTTACGATTATTTTATAATTTGGTTTAGTACGGCGACCACAAACTCACACAAATTTAAGGTTAAAATATATAATATACATTCGAAATTACAAATTGCTTACACACAATCGATTTGATCAGAGTTGAGACGATCCCATCCGGTTTCGAGTTGCATCTCAAGGTCACTGGCGCATAACAAAACACATTTGACGGGCAGAGGGTTTGCAAACCAAGCGGACGATAGCGTATTCCCTCACCCACACATGTCCCCTGTACGACTGGTCCCAGCATCGCAGCTCGGTTACATCGTCCGACGAGAGCCTGCAGTTCGCTGCGAGAGAGAAAGAGAGAGAGAGATAGCTCCAACCTCTGCGCGGCGACAAGGCCGGATCTCGACTGAGCAACAGCGGGAGAAGAAGGTCGTGTTGTGTGTGTGGTTTTTTTTTTGTCGGCAACCTGTGGTCGAGAGCGCCGACTGGCGGCGAGAGTTGTTACGTGTACGAGTCTCGCATCCACACCGGCTCTCTGCGAGGTACCACCTTGCTATTTACACTGTTCGGGAGGCGGGGACGGCGCAGGACCGGCGTCTTTACACCCCCCCCCTCCCGCACCCCCTGAGGCGCGCGCGCGTCTGCGTGGGGAGTAACGGGTGATTGTCCCCCACAGAACATTTCAAATGACAGAGACAACCAACTTATCTGAGGGAGAGTTAAAAAAAAGTATTAGTAGTTGCCAAAATAATCGCAATGTAAAAAAGCCGCGTGATACCGAAGTCAAGAGGTCCTGGACGCTGTCCTAGAGGTCCCGGGTTCGATTCCCGGCTGGAAGTAGATGATTTTTCTGAGGAGGAGAATAATAACCATGGTCACCAGGATTTGATTTAATACTTAGGTATAAATTAGGTTAATTTTCACTGGCTCCATCACGTCATATTAACTATTATCACCCCCTCATCTCATCGGGACATGGAAAGAGCCTCCGCGTTAAATATGTGCTATTAGTGCATTAGTACGGGCTAATCTTCCCACAAACTCTGCTACAAATACATTATTTACTAGCACAATTTATACAATGATGTTGGTTTAAAGTCAGTTCTAGGTGACCTGGCGGTCTAGGGGTAAGGTGTCAGACTTCTGTGCTGGCGGCCGGGGTTCAATCCTCGGTCCCGGCAAAGATTTATTTGATTACCAAACCCTTCCTTCACCTCTGACAAGACATCTTGTGAATGTGGGGAATGCCAGGCCTCCACCGTGGTTCGGATTCCACGTTAAACTGTAGGTCTTCCATTTCATCTCACAATCACCCTACCATTACACATTAGCGTAAGTGCGTATAACCCGGACGGGTAGTAAGACGCGGTGCTAATAATAATAATAATAATAATAATAATAATAATGTCAGTTCTGAAAGATCTTTACTCCATCCAAAATCCTACTTTAGAGTAGGAAGTCCTTTGTGGAAGTTCCTTTTTTCCCTTCCAAAATCTTACTCCATAATATAATTCTTGTAAGGAAAAAAGACCTTTCAGAACGGACTTCCAACCAAAATCAGTACATTATTTCCTTTCACCAGTCCACCCGGTCGGTATTCAAACCACGGTATCCCGAGTCAAATAGTCCTATACATCAGTGTTTACCAAACTGGGGTACACATTGTTCCGAGTCTTACTACCCGTCCGGGTTATCCACATATTATAAGTCCTTACTACACTAATGTTTTAGGGACGATTAAGTGAACCCACATTTGGGTGGAAGGAGAGTGGAAAGTGGAAACCCTTTAGGGAGGAAAAAACCGCCCTTCAGTATACTTTACCGGGATTCGACCCGCAATCTTCCCGCTATCGACAGTCCAATCTATTGCGGGTTAGCGAACGAACTATTTGCGGTGAACATTGATGACATTTTACCATATTATTGTTATTTTATATAGATTAATATCTATAACAAGTTACAGCTGAGGCTCACACGACTTTACGTATGATTACGTGAAAATAGACCTAGTATCTTATGTGTGTGTTTGGAACATCGGACTGATCAGTGTGTGTGTAAGTCGTGCTGCTACGAAGCTAGGCGGTTGAAAGCGGTCGTAGCCCGAGGGCAGCGCGGGGCCGAGAGGTCGAACAAAATATTTCGTGTCGGGAAGTTAGGTGTGAGGCAGTGATTGACCCTGACCCCGGAGGCTGAGGTTAAATCTCTGGCCGGATGCGGTAACAAGGCCCCCCCACCCCACCTCTTTCACATCACTCTCAAATAAGGTTTTCCCCCGTCGTCACTCCTAGCGAATACCGGTGCATTTAATTCAGATACAGACAATCTTCGGTGGTCGCAAGGTTTAAAGACGTCACTCTACAGACTAGATTAGGATCGAGGGTTCGAATCCCTGTCAGCAGTAGGTCTACTGAATATAGTTTTATTTTCTTAAATAGTTTCTCATCTCCCTATAATCACATGCGGGTACATTTAATATTAAACTTTACCTTCCTTATCCCTAGTCCATTACTGTTACTGTCCGACATCTCAGTTGGTAGCATGTCTCTCTAGCGATATAAGGGTCCGCGGTTTGAGTCCCGACATGGCCGAAAAATGTATCATTGTTTTTTTTCCCCACGCTCTTGCAAGTTATATAATAATATTAATAATAATATTTAGCACCGCGTCTTACTATCCGTTCGGGTTATACGCTTTAAGTACTAATTACTCTAATGGATTAGGAATTGTGAAGGCTGAATTAGAGAAAGTGAACCCGCATTTGCGTGGAGGGAGAGTGGAAAACCATTTAGGAAAAACCGCCCCCAGTTCACCCGACCGAGATTCGAACCTCGATCTCCCCGTCCTCAGCAGTCGGGCTCAACACGACAAGCGCGTCAGACAACTACGCCACCGAGGCGGGTTGCACGTTATAGGGCCTACATATTCTATACTCTACATAATTATAGTTATTGAAAATCTTACGTACCCCCTAAGATATATTTGCGTACCCCGGGTTGAACACCACTACCACCAGGGTTACTACGACCACGACGCGACCGTTAGCAGAGAGACGCTAAACTTTGCGACCGAACGAGTTAAAATCACGTGTCTATCCGAGGAGCCGCAACGGAGTTTCACGTAGCGGTATCGGCACTAGACCGAGATTCGAACCCCGGTGCCCCAGAGCGTGCGACGGTGAGCACAGTAATGATGGGTGTGTGTATCTCTGTTGACACAAAGCCGTCTCAGGGAGGTTTGTTGTAACGGTCGGAACGCGGTACGGTATCACTTCAAGATGTGACCCGCGCGCGACCGTATCCGGGACACGGATTCAGGGGGGAGGAGAGATACTAGAACGTCCATTATCAGACCATTCTTCACATCGCGTCCTAAGTACCTGTTCGGGTTATACGCACACGTTATTATCATCATATTTGAGGTAAATCCGCTTCGGTGGTCGAATAGTCTAAGGGTTCGGCCAGACTGACAAGCGTGCGAGCGAGTGAGCGCGTGATTAGCAGATAGCTCTCGATAGCTGTTGACGAGGAGGCAAAGGTTCGAATCTTGGCTCAGTGAACTGAGGGTGGTTTTTTGACAAGTGATTTAATGTTGTGGTTTTCTCATTCTCTCTACATGCTAATGGTGATTATTATTTGTAAAGGTTTACTTTGATTATAATATTGAAGTATTTTAACATATCAGTTTTATATATACGTATGGTTTATGATCTTACCAATTAAATTAGACCGTCAGTAGCAAATGTGCCAAACCTATTGTTAGTAATAAAAATATCAAAATGATAAGTTTTCCAAGTACTCAATGAACCAACATACAATAATATTGCCTAGCGCCTGTAAACTAGACTGTACCGGCTCGAGCGCGCGCGCTCAGTCTGGCTACCTCTCATTACAACCAATGTGTTCTATTTTATATTTTAGTCGCTCGCCCAGTCTGGCCCATCCCCTAACGTGTCACTCTTGCAAGAGACTATGACTGAAGATGACGAGGTTTGAATCCTGGTCGGGTACACCGAGGATTTTTCTCCTTAAATGTGTTTCCCCCACTTTCCCTCCAAGCAAATGCGTGTACACTTCCTCTAGATCCAACCTTCTTATCCCTAGTACAGTAGTGAGGCGCGGTGCTAAGGAAAAAAACCTCTATGAAGATCACGCCGGGATCTGAATCGGGTGGTCCGTATTCGATTCCAGAGAGTGTGGTATTTTTTTCCCACCTCAGCGCTATCTTTCATCTTCTCTTTAGAAAATAAAATGAGCCATTTCCTTTTTAAATAATCCCTTTCTCGCTTTTTTTCTTCTTCGGATTGGATCTATCACAAAATTCTATTTGGGAGAAACTTTTAGAAAACATAAAACCTATTTGAGGTCAACAATGATAACATTTTACTCTAAAATTAGTCTTTATTTTTTTAGATATTGAGAATCAGTAATCACCCTTAAATTATTATTATTATGTTATTTATAAAAAGATCTACATTTTTATTTAGCTTGTAAAATCCTCCCAATGTACAAATTTTAAGTAAAAACCTTAGTCATTTACAAAACAGTCCAAACGTTCAAAATCCAATAATCTATGTATCGCCCTAAATTTGAGGCCTGGAAATTGACTATGATGTGTCAGAGTCGATGTCTAAAGTCAACATTTAAAAAAAAGGCCTCGAGGTATGACCGACCATATAATATTAAAAAAAAAGCTTTGAAAAAAACCCCATCAAAATGTAGCGCCATATCTATTATAAGCTCGAGGTAGAAACAGCTGTCCACGATTGCAATACTTTATCTGTAGGAGAAAGTTTTTAAAAAAAGCATTCTAAATTCATAACGTGAACTTAAAAAATAAACAAATTTTTATCTGACGAGTTTTCTTTTCTCTATCAAAGGTACAGTAGCCCCATGGCTTCTTTGGTGCTAGCTGACGGCTTTAAAAAGTTACCAGACCAAATTATGCATCCCTACGCCGAACCATATGATCTGCAAAAACATGCGTTTAGCAGCTGTCACTTCTGACGGTCAAAATTTAGGTATGGACCTAAATGTTGACTGTCAGAAGTCAGCTGTGAGCTGTCAGTCAGCACCAAAGAAGCCACGGGGCTACTATAGCATCAACCTTGGTCCGTAGTTTAGGAATAACTACTCTAACACCCAGTTTATTAAACCGGTGCTGACACTACAGCGCCTGCGCAGACCGCAGCAGGCAGATATTAGGAATCTGGAGGCGACATCTGAACGAACACCCATGCGAGCCAGGGTGTGGGGGAAGTTTTGCGGCCCGGCGATATTGCTAATAAAGATGTTCGCGCCAAGATTTATAAGACCCCGCGAAACAGGGGGGAGCTCAAAGAAGGAATAAGTTACTAATCCACATAAGTGGCCGAAGGTTCTAAGGAGTCCCTCTCGTGTTAAACTGGCCTGCCAGTTCGGGGTTCAAATCTCGGTCGGGTCTACTGAGAGTGGTTTTCCCTAAAATGGTTTCTCGCTCTTCTTCCATGCAAATTCAGGTAGATTACCTCTGAAATATTTCCTTTCTTGTCCCTAGCCCGTTAAGAGTAATTTTCATAATATTATGTGTGTAAACCTAAACAGTTATTAAGACGCGATGATGATAAAGAAGTTATTACGATTTTATCCGCCTAGTACTATATAAGAGGGTGACCTGGCGGTCTAGGGGTAAGGGGTCGGACTTCTGTGCTGGGGGTCCGGGGTTAAATCCTCGGTCCCGGCACAGATTTATCTGATTACCAAACCCTTCCTTCACCTCTGACAAGACATCTTGTGAATGTGGGGAATGCCAGGCCTCCACCGTGGTTCGGATTCCACGTTAAACTGTAGGTCCTCCATTTCATCTCACAATCACCCTACCATTACACATTAGCGTGATTGTGAGATGAAATGGAGGACCTACAGTTTAACGTGGAATCCGAACCACGGCGGAGGCCTGGCATTCCCCACATTCACAAGATGTCTTGTCAGAGGTGAAGGAAGGGTTTGTTAATCAGATAGATCTATGCCGGGACCGAGGATTGAACCGCGGACCCCAGCACATAAGTCTGAATAGTCTGAATTAATATAGTAAAATAATATCAGTATTGACAGCAAAAAAAAGTTTGTAAATTATTAAAAGTTTCTTCTTCTTTAACAAAAAATAAATAAATCGATGAAAGAGGACCGAGCACCCAAACTTAAAAAAAAATCCTTATTTAATGTTCAGAGTAGAGGAAAAGTGGGAAGAGGAGGATAATATGGCAATCAATCAAATGATTGACAAGTGCATTATGAAAGAAGATCATCTATGCTTCTTAATAGTTATATCGCCCGTTCAATATGTTGCATGAGTCATCGCGGGGGAAATGTTTTCGTGTGAAGGTTGGTAACCAACCACTGAGGCTGCAGGCGAGTCTGTACAGGCCGCAACAGCTCGAGGGAAGAGACGAAACGCTCGCCCAATTAGAGGCGCGGTTTCTCTCTGAACATAAACAAGACCCCATCTTATTCGCGGCGTTGTTTGATATTTTTGTGGAGCGGATTGCATCTTCATTTTGATAACTTTACAGGCGCCATGCGCGAAATAGAAAGAGAGGGAAGAAATGATAGCAGTTTACCCTGCTAGGCATTCTGTTTGTCCTGTTGATAACACTTCCTCTCTTCCAATGACGGGCATACACACTCACTCTACTATCTGCGCTCTCGTAAGGCATTAGATTGCATTTAAAAATTAACTTTTGCTCGTTTACTTTTCTAGATATTTTCTCACGGACATTTATAATCTACATCCTGGCAGGTCATTCATTATAAGCTTCGAACATTCTAAAATTCCGATTAAATTTTATCTTTTTATCCTTTATGTAAATATAAATTCCATAGGGAATCATGGTGTGTTCGAACTATCTAAATCCCACTGAATGAACAATTTCCTCTCCATTCTCACCTCTGTACGTGCACGAGGAGTGGAGTTCCAGGACAGGTGAGTCTCAAGGTCATAGCAAGGTCGTCGGACAGCTGACGAAACTACAGAGCTCACAGGAGGACTCGAATACCTCCCTGACATCTTAGTACACGACTTACAAACTATTATAACCTAGAACCGCGAGGATATAGTAGGAACAAGGGAGGGAACACTTGTTTTAGAAAGTACCCGTACTAGCTGAAGTAGCCGGCGATGCCCGCGAGAAATGTTTTTAGTTTAATGACTACGTCGGAAGGTAACTCTGTGAAGTTACGTTTCCCGGAGCAGGACCCTGTTTTTAGTTAATTAAAAAAAAAATCGAACCAAAAGTTTTAAAATTCGTTCCTCGAGGTTGACACGTTCGTGCACATGGGCTACTGGTTTTTAAAATGTCAGACCTCCGCGTGGGGTAGGATGTCACGCAACGCTCATGAAAGACAAACAAATTCTTTATTTTATTTATATAACATTCTATCGACGTTAAAGTGTATGTATTTACTCCCCTTCTCGCGAAATAGTGTAGTAACACTCTGGGGTCTAGCTGTTGTGTTTGTGCTAGAACCATGCTAGGAGGATACGTCGCTAGCCAGCGCAAGCATGGCATGCCTATAAAAGAAACCTCTATAGCGTTGAATTAACTGTATTCTGACACAATCCCATTTATCTCTTGATTAAAAAACCAACAGTTTTTTTTTTTACACTTGGGAGGGTTTCAGGGGTTTAAAGTTAGATAAGTTACTCGGTTGGGATTGAGCTAGTGCCCTCTGAAGTGTAAATCTCCTTACAACATGTACCAGCCATATTTCTATTTACTTTTAGGAAAGTGTTTACATAAGCTCTTGTTTACTTTCACCATTTTGATATGTGGACCAGTATTACAGGTTGCTCCGGTAACATTTCCATTTTTATTTGCTCGTCTAGAATAATATATATTTACCGGTACCGGTGGCCGTAATGAGGCGTCAGGTTCGCAGTGACACGGAAGTCAAGGGTGGATTCTCAACCGGGTACACTAAGGTTTTGTTTTTCCGCAAGTGATTTATTTCACTGTGGTTTCCCACCCCATGCTAACGCTGATGCATTTCTCCTAACTACCTTCCCCGTTTCTGATTCTTCAAGCAATCTGTTAATGACTCTTATGCTAGACGTAATAATTAAAAAAAATACATTATTTTAGCACCGCGTCTTACTACCCGTTCGGTTCATATGCCTTTGTACTAATTACACGTTTATGTGTTAGGGATTAGAAAGGTTGAATTTAGAAGAAGTGTACTCTCATTTTCGTGGAGGTAGAGTGGAAAACCATTTAGAAAAAGAAAAAAACCTCACTACCCCCCGACTGGGATTGAACCCCGGTCTCTCCGTATCTGTACAGTCTAATCTCTTGCTTTTAGACCGTGCGGCCACCGAAGTGGGTTTTAATTTTGTCGTTGTTATGTATTCACTTTCCCATTTAAAAAAAAGTTTAGTAATTTTCTATTTTCATATAATTGCAAAATTTTCACATTTCAAAAACATTTCTCAACCCACAGTTTGAGAGCCACTAGCTCAGGCTACTTTTTATTTTGACGTATTTAACGAGCATTTTCTTAACTAACTCGATTTACAAACCAACGTAACTGTAGAAAATACTCATCACCCGTCGTCTTGGTCGCTAATTCACTCCTTTGAAAGAGGAAGCTCCAATTTTACTCAACTATACCTTTTTTTCGGCCATGCCGGGGAAAGAACCCAGTACCCTCAGCTCAGTAGACAGACGCTCTACCGACCGAGATAAGATGTCGGATTAACTTGTTGTTGACACAAGAGGTTATACAGAGGTCGTGGTCCCTTCTAATGCGGTTTCTTTCAACAGAGAGGAAATGCTCTTTCTTTGTCGGCTTTCCAATTGTTCAATGATACCATCATTTCTAAGCTGAGCGTAATTAGAACAAACCATTACACGAATGAATACAGTAATTAGAGATGACCCCCCCCCATTACTTGTGTTGAGCAATTGGCTACACTGGTGAAATATCTGCAGTCTCACTTGGTGGACGGATACCGATGAAAGTGTGTCCTGCTTACTCCGGCTCGTCGAGAATTACTATCCGTCTTCTCAAGACTGCAGCTAGTCTCTTTAGTGACACGTCTGGCCGAGAGGGAAGTTTGTCAGTTGGCAGTTGGTATTTTAAAACTCGAGGTTATCCCCGTTTAACATCATAATATCAAATTTGAATTAGATCTCTTTAATTTGTTTCGGTGGTCACCCTGGGTAGGCCTACAAACAAAACTGTAAGAACTACTTCTTTATATATACATAGTTCGGGGTCACATAAAACATCGAGATACATCAAAATCATGAGGTCAAAAATTGTTCATCTCTATTATTATTATTATTATTATTATTATTATTATCATCATCATCACCACCGCGTCTTACTACCCGTTCGGGTTATACGCACTTACGCTAATGTGTAATGGTAGGGTGATTGTGAGATGAAAATGGAGAACCTACAGTTTAACGTGGGATCCGAACCACGGTGGAGGCCTGGCATCCCCCACATTCACAAGTTGTCTTGTCAGAGGTGGAGGAAGGGTTAGGCTATCAGATAAATCTGTGCCGGGAGCGAGGATTGAACGCCGGATCCCCAGCACAGAAGTCTGACACCTTACCACCAGGTCCCACCATCTCTATTAAAAAAAAGAGTAAAAACTTTGGCTTTGACCCATGAGTCAGTAGATCGATTCTCGACCCTCCCATTCTATCCTCGTAGTCACCGAATATGTAATCAATTCACTCTATTATCCGTGGTTCGTATCCGGGTCTGTGGAGTCTCGGCACAAATATTTTTGTGTACGAAGGAATGTGTCTCCGACTAATTTTACGGAGAAGTTTGCCTACCTCTGACGTCACGGCAAGTCAAGATCGGATTTCTCATGTTTGTGAATTTACGTTTCATTCAACGTGTTTAAATTTAAAATATATAAGATATTGATCCAAAACCATAAATTCATAAATATTTATAAAAATAGTCTTACATTACTTCGGAAAAAAAATATTTGTATTTTTTTTAATCGTCTACAACTCCAAAAAGAGTTTAATCACGAAAATGAACCGCCTTGGTGGCGTAGTTGGCTAACGCGCTAGTCATATCGAGCTAGACTGACGAGGACGGGGAGATCGAGGTTCGAATCTTGGTCGGGTGAACTGGGGCGGTTTTTTCTAAATGGTTTTCCACTCTCCCTCCACGCAAATGCGGGTTCATTTCCTCTAATTCAACCTCCCCAATTCCCAATCCATTAGCGTAATTAGTACTTAAAGCGTATAACCCGAACGGGTAGTAAGACGCAGTGCTAAATAATAATATAATAATAATATTAAAAAATTCACGAAAATGACCTGTGTGAATCATCCTGCCAGGGTGAGTCAACGCGGTGTCAATAATAAAATAAAAGAATAGAGTTAGACTAATAAACAAAACAAATTTGTAATAACGACATTATGTACTATAAAATTATATAAAATCAAAATATCGGGGTATAAAACGAAAAGTACTTGTATAAGTTCAAAAATTATGTAATTTTATAACTATTAAATAGCTTATAAATTAAAAACTGATTTTATTTAAAATATTGTAAGTGCTTCATTGCATATAATTCATATGCATGTTTAGCTAGAATAAATGTAATCCTCATACATTAACTACTTTACTTTAAAATTAGCACGCAAAATGGATAAAATAGTAAGTTTGACTACTTATCACTCGAGAACTATAATGATTTGAAATCAATGAATCAATATTTATAGATTATATTTATACACTTATTAAAATAATGCAATACAATTTTGATGGTCGAATGACCTTGACGACGGTGGAACGTTGACATCTGGGGAGATTCTTTAAGGAGTAAAGAATAAAAAGAGTAAATAATCCTATGATGAAGAAGACATCACAGACATCCTAGCAGAAAACCAATACCATCCGTTTCTGTAGTACTTACAACGATGTAACCCGCCTCGGTGGCGTAGTTGGCTAACGCGCTAGTCCTGTTGAGCTGGACTGCTGAGGACGGGGAGATTAAGGTTCGAATCTCGGTCGGGTGAACTGGGGGTGGGGGTTACTAAATGGTTTTCCACTCTCCCTCCACGCAAGTGCGGGTTCACTTCCTCTAATTAAACCTTCCCAATTCCTAATCTATTAGCGTAATTAGTACTTAAAGCGTATAACCCGAACGGGTAATAAGACGAGGTGCTAATTTTTATTATTATTACAATTATGTAAAACCCGAGAAGATTCGCCGAGTCCTAACCAGACGTGAAATACAACATTTATGTTATTTTTTCCCAAGTTTTTATATTTTGTGAAAAAATGGTTACTTCGAATTTTCTCAGACATCCCTTGGACTTCGAATTAAAAAAGTTATGTATTTCCTCAGTCAGTGGCGTGACGTAAGTTTCGTAAACAACTTGATTTTATTTAGCAGGTTTTGGTACCAAGGTTGTTATAAGAGGTAATGTACACTCCATTTACCCTGAAGGGTAGCAGTCTTACCTTGACTTATTACACTATGGCTCTATCTTATAAGCAACACCATAGTGAAACAAACCAAAGGAAAGGTTGCTACATTACAGGGTAAGTTAAAGTTGTCTTCATTAGCATGGAGAGAGTATGGGAAAATCCCAGAGACAAATTACGTATGAAAATCAATACCGGGTGCACCCAGCCTAGAGTCGAACTGTGAGTAAGAGGATAAAATTTAGGTACAAATTTAAGTAACATAAGAAAAAGGTTGTAAGTGAAGACAATTACTATTTAACTAATGTTTTAACTCAAGAATTATATTTTTATTTTTAAAAAAAGGGGGCAGTTCAGTCGATACGAGTTTAATAAGGACTAATGACGTATGGCGTGTCAGGCGGAGGGGAAATACGCCCTCTCCCCCCCTATGCTGACCTCAGCTGACCCGACCAATCCACCCCAACAATAGCGAAACTAATCACGCGGCTTTCTGTGTCGCGTGAAAACTACCCCTAACGAGAAGGATATAAGGGGCAATTAAATGGGGAGCCTGGTGGCCATGTTTTTCTATTGCGGTCTCACAGAGGGCCATTTGTACCCGGAGATTCTCACGGAATAGGAATGGGTTACATTCCGTCCGGTACATTGGCAACAGTGACAATATGACGTGATGTGAGATATTTGTTTTAAGGGTCAGTGCCAAGACCCAACTAATTCCTAATATATAAATATCCTGTGTTGGGATAAAAAATTTTTTTTTATTTCGCTTGGTAAAAAGTTGTATTTCGGTATAAAGTGGGTTTAAAAAATATAGTAATTAACTTAAATTTTAGTATAGTGCTGAGAATAGAGAATGTAAACTTTAAATTCGAATCTTATTTTGAACTTTTCCTGTAGTTTATTGTCCTTCATTGTAAAATGTTCGCCTTTGGCCACAACTCACAATAAATATCACCGCGTCTTACTACCCAGTTGAGGTTATTTGCACTAGTTACACTTGTGGGGTAGGGATGACGAAGGAAGCATTTTTTTTTTAAAAGGTAATTTACCCGCATTTTCGCGGAAAGAGAGTAGGAAACCGTTTAGGAAAAACAGCCTCAGTAGAACCGACCGTGAATCGAATCCGGATCTCAAAGTCGTCAGCAGGCCAGTCTAACACCCGAGTGACGCCTTAGACCATGCTACCATTGAAGCGGGTGTCATATTGCCGTTATAATAGCTACTTCTTTTGCCTGTGGCCTTTGGTTGAGGGAAATAAAGTTCCTGGGACTGAATAAACCTTTACTGGTTATTGGCATTTTAAGAATAAATTTGTAGGAGTGCAGTCATTGTTGGATTTTTTTTCTGGCAAGATTAAACAAAAAAGGAAGGAAATGTCAAACAATTAGCATATATAAATAGTTTTGATATTGTTAATTTGCAATTAAATCAGCATTTAAGAAAAGTTGGCAAACACGTCTTGTCTGTATTGTTTTATTTTTTAAATTATTTGCTATCTCTATCTTGTTTAGATAATGTAATGCGTAGTATAAGGACATGTGAATGTGTGTGTGTGTGTGTGTGTGTGTGTGTGTGTGGTGTGGAATGATTCTCTCATATATTTAGTTATACTTTGTTCATTTATTTTATTTTAATATGTACAATTATTTATGTTCCCAATATTTTTTTGATTATTATTATTATTATTTTTGTACAAATATTATGGACCAATTTTTAGCACATAAGTGTTAAATAAATGGGTTTTTTTAGCATTAAGTGGGTTAAATGCAAGAAAAAGTGCTGGCATTAACTTCTCCCGAATAGGGACGATATTATTATTACTATTATTATTATTGTCACTTTTGTAAGGTATCGGCTCATTTATTCATGATTTTATTTGAAAATATAGATAAACTCCAATACGAACTATTTTCCGAGCCGATGCGGAGCAATACGTCATAGTGTGAACCTACCTTTAAGCAGCAATTCTTAGCAACGCTAGGCCTCGACTGATTTTGGTAGCTACTGAAACAATTTTAATATATTCATAGGCTAGCTGCTGCCCGCGAAAGTAACATTTCAGTTTACCTACCTAACATACAGTAGCCCCATGTCTTCTTTGGTTCTGAATGACAGCTTTGAAAAGTTACCAGACCAAGTTTCGTATCCCTACGCTGAACCAGATGATCAGCAAAAACATGTGTTTAGCAGTTGTCACTTGTGATGGTAAAAATTTAGGTATATACCTAAATGTTGACTGTCATAAGTCAGCTGTGAGCTGTCAGTCGGCACCAAAGAAGCCACGGGGCTACTGTATATACCTAAATGTTGACTGTCAGAAGTCAGCTGTGAGCTGTCAGTCAGCACCAAAGAAGCCACGGGGCTACTGTATATACCTAAATGTCGACTGTCAGAAGTCAGCTGTGAGCTGTCAGTCAGCACCAAAAAAGCCACGGGGCTACTGTATATACCTAAATGTTGACTGTCAAAAGTCAGCTGTGAGCTGTCAGTCAGCACCAAAGAAGCCATGGGGCTACTGTACATGCATTGTTCCATAGAGCGGTTTGCAGTAATTATCACAATTTTTATTTTGTTATACTCTTCATAACTTTAAAACCAATGTACTGATTTGAATAATTTAAAAAGTAATTTACTCCTACGTAAACAGCCTAAATGATTAAATGATCGATTTGAATAAGGATTCATATCATGATACGGATATAATCCCTTTTTGTTCGCATCCGTGTTTTGGTTGACTAATTTCAACAAAATACGTTTATTGTAACATAACCATAATAATTACATATATTGTCTCACGGACTTTTTTGTTCACATTAGTGAGAACGTTCAATATGTATAGTATGTCTTTATGTAATACCAATAGTTTTTGCAGCGCACGCGGAGAAAGCATATTTTTAGGCAATTTTTTTATACCTTGTGTAAAACTATCGACATTTTTATTAAGAATAAATTAAATTTTCAAAATAAAATATAGCTTATGTTACTCGCTGATAATGTAGCTTTATATTGGTGAAAGAATTTTTAAAATCGGTCCAGTAGTTTTTGAGTTTATCCATTACAAACAAAAAATCAAATCTTTCCTCTTTATAATATTAGTGTAGATGCAGATCAAGACATATCTGCAGCTGTCACGTATGATAGATATTATCAATACCTATAAAAATAACACCAATAAAAATATTAGTAATATGTTATCAATGTTGACCGCAATAAAATGTGTTTAAATTTTACAAACTGTTATTACAACTAAATTCAACCTATATTTATATATTTTAGTAAAAAGTTCCGGGCCCGCCCTAAATGAAGACCAAGGAAAAAAAAACAAGGGAAAGAGATTGAATGGAAACTAGCAGCACTTTTAGCTTCTTTTGAAAAAGGGGGGAAAAGGGGGTGGAGGGCGGAAGAAGACCCGGTTTTGAGGGGGTGGTAAGGAAATGCAGAAATGGCAAGAAATATATGCAATGCAGACTACGCGATTGAGAAGTGCGTAAATCGCTGAATAAGCGTATCGTGCCAACAACCCTGTGTAGCCACTGTGTGTGTGTGTGTGTGGGAGGGTGAGGGGCAGTAGTTCTGTCGCGTTTAGGGATTTCTACACACACGCGAAATGAGATTTCACTTGGGGTGGAGCGAGGTCCATTTTTTCCAATTCGAGGCCGAATCGAATTAGATGAAATATATTCTCGAAGCTGAATCGAAGCTTGAATACTAAGGAGGCTGCCTAAGTAGCTAAGATAGTGCCAATATGGTGTTGCGCTTCGGTTGAATAGGAGGACCTACAGTTTAACGTGGAATCCGAACCACGGTGGAGGCCTGGCATTCCCCACATTCACAAGATGTCTTGTCAGAGGTGAAGGAAGGGTTTGGTAATCAGATAAATCTGTGCCGGGACCGAGGATTGAACCCCGGGCCCCCAGCACAGAAATCCGACACCTCACCCGTAGACCACCAGGTCACCTATATATTAATATAGAATGGATCTTTGTCAATCGAATGATGTTATTCAATAAGGAGCACAAATTGTAATGCAAGTTGTATTTTCCTCCTCCCCTGTCTGTTCTCTTGCTGCCAGACAGCTCCACCCAGGAACGTTATGAGCCCCCTTAGTTTATGGCGTTTATGAATTCTTTCTAGACTATTATAGTATTTTAAATGTAGGGATAACATATTATATTTGGCATAATATGTTATAACCTCTGCAGGTCGTTGTATTGCAAACATAATCAACACAATTCGTCCTAAGCTGATAAATCAAGTTATTATAACACATGTAATTTAATTATTTTAGATCGTTACCATGTGGACATTAATTCTAGATCTACACTACGTTTGCACTGAAAGGTAACAGTCTTAGCTCGATGCATAGCACTATAACGACTCACTTCGGTAGTCGCGTGGTCTAACGCGCTAATCTCGTGTTGACTGCCGTGGACGGGGAGATCGGGGGGTTTAGTCTAGGTCGGGTCCGCACTGAGGTTGGTTTTCCACTCTCACTCCACGCAAATGCAGGTGTACTTAATCTTAATTACACCTTCCTTGTCCCTAACACATTAGTGTAATTAGTACATAGGCGTATAAACCGAACGGGTAGTAAGACGCGATGCTAATAATAATAATAATAATAATGGCGATTCACATACGCCGCGCGGCTCTCCCTCGATTGCTGCAACGTCACAGGGATATTTATTGACATTCGTATCGGATATTTTCCTCAGTAAGATTTTAATAACAGATCGTAAGGTCTTTCATTTATAAGTCGCCCTTTGGGGAGGACGGAATGGCCCGATACCTCAATAGATATGGAGATGGTCCATTGTAAAAAAAAAAAGCAAAGGAAGAGATGAAAAGAGCGCAAAGAGCCTAAAGACACCATTAAAAGGTCGAGGAAACGCGGGTAAGAAAAAAAAAGAGGAAAAAAAGGTGGGGGTATGAAAATAACAACGTGAAATATTATTTTGCCACAGAGATGTTATTTTGGTTAGAAAGGGCAGGCCTGCTACAGTAGCCCCATGGCTTCTTTGGTGCTGACTGACAGCTCACAGATGACTTCTGACAGTCAAGATTTAGGTATAATACCTAAATTTTGACCGTCAAAAGTGACAGCTGCTAAACAAAGGTTTTTGCAGATCATATGGTTCGGAGTAGGGATACATAATTTGGTCTGGTAACCTTACAAAGCTTTTAGCTGTCAGTCAGCACCAAAGAAGCCATGTGGCTACTGTAGGTACTCCAACAGGGCACGGTACCAGGGGGTCTATGGACCCTTCCCTATCAAATATATAGAAACTATTTACTGTATCCTTTGTCTAGAATTAAAAAAATAGATTCTTCTTTAATTTCTTTGGAGTAGTCTTCGCCTTGAATTAAATAGATGCCTTATAAAGAGAATTTTTTTTAAGTCTTCTTCTAGAATTTTTAAAAAATTGATATTTCTCTTGAAACTATTTAAGAGTGAGCTTTTTCCGGCAAATTTTTGAAAAATTGGATGCTCTCAGAAAATATTGTGAATAATCTTCTTCTGGCGATCTGGATAATTGGATCTATCTAGAAGTTATTTAAGAATTGGATACAAATGTCAGAGAGGGGTAAGATAAATCTAAAGAGGGGCAAGTTTTTGATTTTATGAATGGTTTTCCCACTCTCTCTCCAAGCCAATGCGGGTGTATATCTTAGTAAAATTCACCTACTTTCATACTTACACTAATAGTGTTATTAAACGCACAGAGCCCGGACGGTTAAAATGTGACGCGAAGCAAAATAAATTAATGCAAACGGTAAAACAAAACACAAGTGTGTTTGGTGGGTGGAGGGGAGGGTGAGGGGGTTCCAGGATCGGACCAGTAGCGCCGCTAATATTCCCTCGTACCCCAAACACATCAACTCATCCGGAACAATGCCGCCATGATGTACGGCGGGAGAAACAAACGAAGGCCATCCCCCGATGTATGACACAATACTTCCCATGATAAATACCCACACATGCAATTAGGGTATCAAAAATGGTCGAGGATTGCACGACCCGAAATAAAAAGAAGAGAGGGTAGCGTTTAAAAAAATAAAAACCTTCCTCCCCCCCTCCCCCACTATATATGTTTTAATGGCTCACGATTTACATCAACGCAAGGCGTGCGAGCAATTAGTAAAACGGACCGGCGTCACCCCCCTCGGCTAATCGCAGAGGCACTAATTACTTCATTCATTACGAGGAGAACTCTTTACGTTGCGTTGTCCATACCTGATGTGCGCGATCTTCTCTGGCAGCTCGACATGTGACACACACACGCGCGCGCGCACACACCCACGGCAATCATTTAGATGGAGGAACGGACTGGAACAGATTTGTATTCCGTGAGCTCTATATGTGTTTTTTTTATATCGAGAACGGGGAGATCGAGGTTCGAATCTCGGTCGGGTGAACTGGGGGTGGTTTTTCCTAAATGGTTTTCCACTCTCCCTCTACGCAAATGCGGGTTTACTTCCTTTAATTCAACCTTCCCAATTCCTAATCCATTAGAGTAATTAGTACCTAAAGCGTATAACCCGTACGGGTAGTAAGATGCGGTGTTAAATATTATTATTGTTATATCCACCTCTCACTACTGGTCCGGGTTGTTCTCATTCGATTATATTCCATTCACGATAGCAATTGACTTCTGAAAGGCCTTTTTCCCTACCATAAATCTATTATATAGTAGGATATTGGTAGGAAAAAAGGCCTTTCAGAGAGTAATTCCTACAGTGAATGGAATATAAACTAAAGGGCTAAGGACGAGGTAGGTATAAATTAGACAAAATGTACCTTCATTTGTATTACTAGTGTAGGATACAAATTTTTTTAAAAACATAAGATTTAATACAACATATACTCGCAATGGTTGGGCACACGGAATAAACGTCAAGCTCATTTACCGGACACGGGGCAGGGCAGAGGGTGGGTTAGAGAGGCTTTGGGTTCGATTCTCAATCGGATGTGTCGAGGATGTTTTCCCCACTAGCTGGTTTCATTTAAATTCTATCCCATTAGTGTGATTAAATAGGGGATAGCCCGGGCGGGTACTAAACCCCTTCCCCTTCCCCCTCGTTTATAAATAAACTTTCGGGTTTCACACGCCTAGTGACGTCAACGAGTTAAGGATGAGGAAGGTTATAACTATGTAAAGTGTACCCTCATTTGCGTCGAAAGAGAGTGGAAAAACCTTTTAAGGGAAAAACTCAATACACCCGACCGGGATTTGAGCCCCAATCTCCCCAGCACAATGGTGACGCGTTAGACCATACGAACAGCGATGCGGTGTTGCATCGATTTTGTTTTGTCGACGGATCCGGCCTGCTGTTGCCAAGGACCTATCTACCCCCCTCATCTGATCTAAAGGGGGAGGGGAGGGTGTGTTTATCATGCCAGAAGCATGTACATTAGCATGATAAACCATGCATCCCAAACATAATGCAGCTTCATACCCC